>APFE031536623.1:227248-283300 GCA_000404065.3 Pinus taeda | reverse complement strand
TAAATTCAAATTATTCATACACAGGTTAGCCCTCACAGTGCTTTATCTTTTCTATAGGAAGAAATTTTTTAACAGGAACTGTGGAGGAGAATTTTGACGCAGAACTGACTGAGAAATTCTGTGCAACTCATAGGCAAACTGCTATTTTCGACTCACAGACAGACTTGTCTCTAACCCTCCTATTCAAGGCAGCACAATTCACCACCTTTCAAACATATCATGCATGGAAGAGTGTTTTCGAGCCTACCTCTCTCGGGACTCCAAATTCGATGAAGAAAATTCCAGGCTTCTCTACTCCGGAAGGCTATGTCGTACTTCGTGTAGAACTCTTGTTGGCTTCTATAGGGTGTCACTGCACCTCTAAACGATCTCGATACATGGGAGAATTTTGAAACAGGCTGAAAAGCTTGGTGGAGGACGACAGGTTAACAGTTTGTGGAAGAAGAGGATGAGTACTTCGGCCAAGGACGTTGCAAGTGCAAATGAATAGCGGATGGTGCGAGTCTTCAGCCAAACATTTTTGAACTACGACGCAATTCGTGGCAAGGGGGTGAGGTGGCCAGACCGAACCATTATCCAATGTCACGGCCATCATTTCTCTACGTGTCCCTATCTGCCATTACCTCCCCTCTACCATTAACCGCCGCCACCACTGCCAGTCCCGATGTTTTTCCCCGATTGGACACTCCACACGTGTCGACTGCACGGCTTGTTGGTGATTTTGAACGTAACTGAGCTTGTTCAGATCCCACAAAGCCATGTAACTGGCTGAGGGTGGCCATTTTGACTCACTTTCGATCCTCGTTCAACCCGAACCATTTTCACAGACATGCAGTTTCTGAAATATAGTTTATGCAATAGAGGAATGAGTTTAGACACTTACCTGTGTGGTCGTGGACACACTATGTAGACTTTGGGTCTTAGAACCACTGCCTCGCTTGCTGCTGCCTCCTGCATGAGTGCTAGAACCCATTCTTTCATTTCCTGATGTGGTATGCATGGTTTTGGAACCCGATCCTTTGGTTGTAAATGTTGCATGCACAGGTTCTGTTTGATTTCGGCTACCGAGGATGTTCTCACATCTGAGAGGAGCCTTTTGCATGTTCCCTGTGTTGATTTCAACTATCCCTGCCTCTAGAGTATGTGTTCCAGAGGGATCAGCTGCTATAGGATTTCTGTAGGATGTCTTGTAGCTACTTCTCCTCCTAGGATGCAGGCTAAAAGAGCAGGGCCATATTGCAGACGAGGACTGGATGCATTGATGAAGAGTCTAGATGGAGCTTGGATAGGTAGAGTGTGCGAGACTTTGTTTCTTGACTTGTCACTTAAAAAATTTTGTTTTCATTCTGAGGAAAACAGGGTTTCTTGTATGACTGTGCAGGAACACATAACCAGGTGGGTGACAGAGGTGTAAAGGGATGGAACAGGGTGCCATATGGTGATGGGTTGAATACAGGGGTGGCTGCAAGCCTAACAAACTGATCCCAACCATCAGATTCCCTTTGAAAATTGAATTTGCCTCGTCCAAAGGTTCTACAGGATGTTTCCTTAGAAATACAGAACTTCCTATAGAAAGCCCAGAACTTCTTGGAGAAGGCGGAATCTTGACTTGAATGTGATCAAATCCTAGGAAAAGTGAGTGGCCATGGAGGGAGTGTCTGAAGGGATGTCTTGGAGCCTGGTATGGACCCCTATCCTCGTTTTGCATGACCTTCCTTACCTGCAATGGATTCCCTACAACCTACAATTATTTCACAGAGATTAGGCCTGTTTTTTTCTTTTTTCCCTTTTTTTCCTCTTTTTTTTCTTTCTCTTTTTTTTTTTTTAGAGACAGCTAGGGCGCCTCCATGATTTTTTCACCCTCTCTATCTACCCTGGGCGCCTTGAAGAGGTTTTCAACCAAGGATGTTTTTATTCCACTTTTTTATTTTTCTAGAGACAGCTGGGGCGCCTCCATGAGGTTTTCTCCCTCACTGTCTGCCCTAGGCACCTCAAAGAGGTTTTCACCCAAGGATATTTTTTTTATGATGATCAAGGTGTGGGTGGAATAGAGGTAGGGCCCTGCTCCACTACCAGCACTAGTTTGTCCAAAGTTTCAATGAACTCCTGCCTCGAAAGGGGTTTCCTATAGATTTTCAATCAATGCACATTTACGAGCATGGGGATGGCTTCTTCATTAATGGTCCTGATAAGGACTAAACCATTGTCATTGCATATCTCCACTGTATATGGTCCTAACCATCTTGTCCTCAGCTTCCCTTTGAAATCCTTGTATCTTGAGTCATACACAGTGCCGAATCTCCTGGCTGGAATTGCTTTTCATTAAGGTGTCGGTCATGCCACATCTTCCTCTGGAGTTGGACTACTTCTGAGTGGAGGAGGGCCTGCATTCTCTGTTCATCTAATCCATTCAGCTGCAATAATATTTCACATTGAGCATGCCTGAGATTTAGGTCCAGCTGAGCTGCCATCCTCAATGTGTTTTACTCGAACTCTATGGACAACAAAGCTTTCTTCCCGTAGACTAGCTCATAAGGTGTGAAACCTGTTGTAGTTTTCCAAGTGGTGTTGTAGGCCCAGCTGGCCTCAACCAGGCGATCTGCCCAATGCTTTTTGTTGCTGCTCACAACCTTAGTCAAAATATCTTCCAATGCTCTATTAGTGAATTCCACCTGCCCATTTGCTTGTGGATGATACGGGGTGGAAGTTCTGTGCTTGATCTTGTGATGAGTGAGCAGGTCTTCAATCAAGTTAGAGGTGAACTGGCTTCCTTGATTGGTGACTAACTCTCTTGGGTAGCCAAACTTGTAGAAGATATTTTCACTTAAAAACTCAGCCACTTTCTCTTCTGTTGTTGCCTTGATTGCCTTTGTTTCTGCCCACTTTGTTAGGTAGTCGGTGCACAGAATGATGTAAGACCTTTTCTTTGAAGGAGGATTTATAGGACCCACAAAATCCATGCCCCACTTCTCAAATGGCTCGAAGGTCACTTGAGGTTGGAGGGGCATTTCATCCCTTGGAGTCGGTTTCCCCATCCTCTGAAATTGGTCACATTGGCTGATGTATCTTCTGACATCTTGATGAAGAGTAGGCCAATAGTAGCCTGCCTATAGAATTTTGAAGGTAGTCCTTTTTGCTGCAAAGTGGCCTCCACAGGGCCCATCGTGACAGGTTAGGAGGATGTCAAAGACTTTTGCCTCCCTAACACAATGCCTCAAGATCTGATCTGGGCCAAGTTTAAACAGGTTGCCCTCGATCCAATTGAATGGGGCACTCTTCCTCACAATTATGCTCTTCTCCTTTGAGGATAGATGTGGAGGGAACTGTGCTGAGACCAAGTAATTTGATATATCAAAAAACCATGGAGAGAGTACTGAGATAGAAAACAGGTGTTCATCCGGCATCTGGTCATCCAATGTCCCTTCGTCACCTGCAGGAAAATCCAATCTAAATTGGAAGTCAGCAACAACATTTTCCTTACCTGGCTTGTCGACAATAGTCAAATCAAATTGATGCAACAAAAGTAACCATCTAATGATACGAGCATTTACATCAGGCTTATTCATTAAATATCTAATCACAGCATGATCAGTGTGTACGAATGTTTGATAACCAGTGATGTAGTGTCTGAACTTGTTTAGGGAATGGACTATGACTAGGAATTCTTTTTCAGTTACAGTATAGTTCATCTCTGCCTTAGACAGGTTTTTGCTGAAAAAGTATATGGCATATGGTAGTTTCTCTTCAACTTGTCCTAAGGCTGCCCCTATGGCTCTATTCAAGGCATCGGTGTGGATGTGGAAAGGTAGGGCCTAGTTTGGACCTCTCAAAATCGGGGTGGATACCAGCTTAACATTCAATTCATCCAAAGCCCCTTGGCAGTCGTTAGTCCATTTAAATTCAACATCTTTCCCTAAGAGGCTAAACAATGGCAAGGCTAGCTTACTAAAATCTTTAATGAATCTTCTATAATATCCTGCCAAGCCTAGAAAACTCCGAAAATCTCTGACCTTTTGAGGAGGTGGAACCTTTTGGATGATAGCAATCTTGTTAGGATCCACCTATAATCCTTTCTGATAAATTGTATGACCTAGCACAGTCCCTTTAGTCATCATGAATTCACATTTTTTGGGACTGAGGGACAGGTTCATCTCAATACACTTGGTTAAAACTTTTCCCAGGTTAGTCAATGCTTCTTGGAAGTTGGACCCATAAGGAGTAAAGTCATCCATATAGATTTCCATCAAACGTGAACCAGTTCAGAAAATATGCTCAATACTGCTCTCTGGAAAGTGGCAGGAGCATTGCACAGCCCAAAGGGAAGGACCCGGTAGGCAAAGGTACCCCATGTGCAAGTGAAGGTGGTTTTATCTTGGTCTTCCGGGCTGATTTGGATCTGATTATACCCGCTAAACCAATATAAGAAAGATAAGAACTTCTTCCCTGCTAGTCCATCCAACACTTGATCTATGAAAGGTAAAGGGAAATGGTCCTTCTTGGTGGCTTTGTCAAGTTCTCGGTAATCTACACAGATTCTCCACTTCCCATTTTTCTTGGGCACAAGCACTAGAGGTGAGACCGACTCACTGTCAAAGATGGGGTAGATGAATCCTGCATCCAACAATTTTTGCAATTTTTCCCTGCCAATGTCTTTAAGGGCTAGATTCATTCTTCTCTGAGGCTGCCTGACTAGTTTACAATCCTCTTTAATATAAATGCGATGGGTATAGACCGAAGGGTGGACTCCTTTCATCTCCTTATATCTCCAAGCAAAAGCATCCAAATGATTGTTCAATAAGCTACACAGCTCCTCCTGGGAGGGAGATAGGGAGGAGCTGATCTTTAAGGTTCTTCCGGGGCTAAATTCCACTCTCTTAACTTTGGGAGAGGTTGGATCAGTCACACAAAGGTCCACTAAAGCACTGGCTTGGGTATCTTCCACCAACTCCTCTAATGATAGTGCACCGGGAGGTGGGTTTTGAATCAAATTCTCAATCAAGTCATCCTTGGTTTGAGGGCCTCCCTTGGTGGCCTCTACTGTGCACAAAGGTGCAGAGTAGACCTCATCGTCATCTCCCTCTTCCAACCAGAGTGGTAAGTCATGTTCTAGCAGAGGTTGGGCAGGAGGATAGAGGACTAGCTGTTTGGACATAGGCCCATTCTTGATGATCATGCTTCCAACTCGACCACTGATGTAAGCATCTGCAGTAGCTAACCAAGGCCTTCCCAAAATGAGGGGGTATCCAGTGAGTTTTTCCTTTGGCTGAAGGACCAAGAAGTCTGCAGGGTACTCCAAAGAGTCAACAGAGACCAGGACATCTTACACAATCCCTTCGGGAGTCATGGTGGAGCGGTCTGCTAACTACAGTACTGTCGAGGTCTTCCTTAAGGAACTCTAAAGGTTGAGTTTAAGAATAGTGTCCCTGGCCATCACATTAATGGCAGCCCCTAGATCGATCAAGGTGTGGGGGATTATGGTGCCATTGATGTGGACATCAACTACAAGACTCCTAGGGTCCAAATATTTTGGACAGATTACTTGCCCCAACATTAGATCGGATAGTTGTCCTATGAAATTGATAGTCGAGGCATCTCTCTTGCGCCTGCCTGGGTGCCTGAAACACTTCTCCTTGATCAATTTGTTGTATATTGGTACATCTTTCATGACCTGGAGAAGTGGTATTTCACACACAACTACTTAAGTTCTCCCAGAAGTTCAGTCTCCTCTGGGTTTGGTTGCGTGGTTACTGTTAGTTGCTCAAGAAAGGGTGGAATGGCTTTGGGTTCACTTTCTTGTTTTTCTTCCTCATCCTCTGGGGGAGGAAGTTGGCGGTCTGGAAGGAGCTTCCCAGATCGCAGGTTGATCTCCTAGATCTCCATAGCATAGATAGGGCATATTGTCTCCCCAATGTATACCTGTTGGGCCTGTCTGTTGTTGGGGTTTGGGTTCAGTTGGGTAGGCATCTGGGGTTGTCTTGGAGGAGCAGGAGGTAATGGTTGTGGTTGAGAAAGTGGTGGAGGAAAAATGGTGGGAAGAGAGTTGTATTGGGGCCTCCACCCTTGCTGAGGTGAATTCCACTGAGGCTGTGGCTGGACATGTGAGTGAAATGAATGAGCAGTAGGTTGAGTATGGTATTGAGATGGATAGGACCACGGAGGAGGTGCGGACCAAGAAGGATGAGTAGGGGGACCCCAAGAAGGTATATGAGTGGATTGGTTGGGGCTATAATAAGCTTGGGATGTCCCTTGCATCCCCTGCTAGTAAGGTCTGGGCCCATGTGGCCTCCTTTGGTTGAGGAAGTAGAGAGGTTCAGTGGTTGCCTCAGTCCCCTGGTACATGGCTTTAAATCCGGGTAAGGTTGGGCATTGGTTTGTGGGGTGGTCTTTCTCACAAACAAAACATACCTCTACTGAGTGCAATGGAAACTCATTCTTAGGGTGCTTCCTCATACATCTGGGATAGAAAATGGCCAAAGCCCTCTCAGCTTCCTCTTTCTTTTGTTGGATTCGGAAAGTATCAAGTTGCATGACAATGGTCTGTCTCATCTCACTTTTGAGGTCTTCCATCTGATTAGCAACTCATGCTTGGAGAAGGTGGTACCAGCTAAAAGTGGATTCCCCCTACCTCTTTTCCGAGCTGCCCTAGAATAGTTTCTAAACACATTCTTTATGTCCTCATAAGGTAGTTGGTAGATGTCTCCTCCAGCTAGCAAATGAAGGGTATCTAGAATGTCTTCAGGGACTCCTCGGAGTAGAACCAGCTTCAGAGATTTGGGGTCAAGTGTGCACCTGGCCCGTTTATAACTAAGTTGGAACCTTTCCTTGTAGTCTTCTAAAGACTCATCATTTCCCATGGTCATCCGAAAGATCTCTCCCTTTGTTTCTTTTGACCTACAGTAGTCCCGGTATTTGTTGTTAAAGGCTTGCTGCATCTGAGCCCAAGTGGTGATACTATTTCCAGGTAACCCCATAAACCAACATAGTGTTGCATCCTTGAGGGTAGAAGGAAAGAGTTTCAACTTTTGCTCATCCTCGACATAGTCATAAGTTTGAAAAAGGACAACAAAATCAAATAGGAAGGTATCAGGGTCTTCGGTGGTCAATCCATGGAAGTGAGGTAAGGCCGAGGGACTTATGTTCTTCATTTTCATGTCCCCATTGGTCTCTCGGATGGGAAAGTCACCTTATATTCTCTCCTCATCTCCTACACCATTTCTGTGTTCAGCCATGGTCTCAAGAGGGATGTTCTCTTGCTCTTCTTCTGTTATAAGATCTTCATATATCTCTGAAGGTTCACTTATAGGTTCTTCTGGATCACGACCACCAAAGAAGAGAGAATTGTGACTCATTGATGTGGTGGGGGTGTTGGGTAAGAATTTTTCGGTGTTGTCTCTATTCCTACGAGGCATGAAATGAAAGATTTTTGGCTGCTTTTGTTTTTTTGTTTTTTTCCGCTTGTACCTACAAAACTGAAATAGATTGCATTGCAACTAACTAAAATCTATCTTGCTGAAATGAAAATGCAAAATTGAAATGAAAGTAGAAAAGGACTAATATATTTTGCTGAAATGATATTGCAGGAATGAAATGCTAGGCTACGCTTGCAAAATTGAAATTGGGGAATTGAAATGCTAATCTACGCTTGCAGAATTGAAATGCTAATCTACGCTTGCAGAATTGAAATTCTAATCTACACTTGTAGAATTGAAATTCTAGTCTAGGAAAGTAGGAAATGTCTAGTCTACTTTTGCGGAAATGAAATTGCAGAATGGAAATGAAATAAACTACTTAGTAGAAGGTTGTAGTAGAAAATAGAAGAAAAGCACCAATCACCAATACTCTGACACTTCCTTGGCAATAGCGCCAAAAATAATGGTGGGCTCTAGTATTGCAACAATAATGTTGCAACTCCTGGGACTCCGTTCTTTACTTTTATGAACCCGGTAGTTCGTAACAAACTTGGAATCGATGGTGCTGTATGCACAAGTACTAGCTCTTGCCACAGCTGTCACTTGGTCAGCTAGCACAAGTCTGCTAGGAGCTTAAGCCAACTTCTATGAGCTCTGGGAAGAAGCTTTTTAACTGATGGATGGAAGCTAACTCAAAGGAAGCTAATCTATTTGCGGAAAGAAACTGAAAAGCTGAAAGGAAATGCAAACCCTAGCAAACCCTAATTTTACCAGCTAGCCCTACTGACGCAAGAAAGAGGATGCAAGCTACTAGAAGAGATGCCATTGACTTCTAGGAAGGTAAAATGCATGTGTCTAAGCTACTTCTATAGTAAAATCTGAAGAAAACATCTTTTTGTATTTTTGAATCAGTTGTCAAAGTTATCATGCATGTGCTTTCACTGTTTTTGACTATGCAAAGGTGGATTGGTGAGAGGAAATGTTTGCAGGAGGTTGGGAAGGTTCAAAGAGGGCCTAAGAGATCCCTAACACCTTCCCAGGGAGTTTCACAGAGTTTAGCTATCAAGAAACCGCTTTCGTGAGCTTCTACAGGAAGTCTGTAGGGGTTCTATAGGATGTTTTGGAATTTCTACAGGATGTTCAGTAATTTCTACAGGATGTTCTGTAATTTCTACAAGATGTTCAGAAAGGGGATTTTTGAGGATTGATTGAGGAAGAAAGATGAAGGAGTGGGTATGGAGGTGAGATAAGGGTGTGAGGAGGTCTAGGGCTTGGTGGATGGAGTTGAGGAGTGGTGAGGATGGTTGGATTTGTCCAAGGAGGAGTAGAGTAATGCTGTAGAAAAATATGGGAATTAGGGCAAAGCGAGCGAATGAGGCAAATGTAAGGCAAGAATCTAAGTCAGAGGATGGATCAGGTGGTATTGATGGAGTACAGGTAGGTAGAGAAGGATTACAGGTGCTTTGCAAGTTATTTTTCAAACTAAACAAGCAAAGACTTGGAAAATCAAGGACCTAGTTACTTTAGCCTAATCTGACCTAGATAACAACAAAGAAAATGAACAAAAGTTTATTTGCAATGAAATCATGTGAAATAACTATGCAACTAAGCAATCATGAACCTGAATATGTAACCACAACTAGTATCAACTTCTGCAGATGAGAATCTAAAACTAATAATTGCATGGTGAAGCAAAGACAGTGTTTTTGGTGGCAGCAAGGTCACCTTGGTCCCAGCTCATGATCCCACTGAGGGAGAGGTGAGATCCGAGGTGCTTGATAGCCTTTTTCTAAAGATCTTCTCTATGATTAACCTATCAAACCAATCTGAACATGAAAAGCCTCTCTAATCATAAACAATGATTTACGTAACCAAGCAAGATTCTAATCTACTTAACAGAAACTATTTTGCAAAGACATAAAAAGAAAATATCAGTACATAAAGGAAGCCTTGGCACTTGGGTTGGGATGAACCGCAAGAGCTACAGGCTCCTAAGAAAAACTCAGAACCGATGCCAAATAAAGTTTCTTCCCATTACTCAAAAATAACCATGTCACAAAGAAAGTTATACAACAGCAGCTACAAAATCAGTTGAGAAAATAACAGCACTCTAGTGAAAAATAAAATAGTTCAAGAAGTAACCTACAAACGCTAGAAGCCTTGCTATTTATGCACTATGAGGGTCTCCAACAGCCCTCCTTAACTCAAGGGGCTCGGCTGCTCAAACTGCCAGTGATCAGCCACTTTGCACAAGACTGCTCGGTTGCCCTTGGGAATCCTTTTTGGTGGCATGCTAAACTTCGAGCTGAGGGTGGAGATTTCGAGGAAGGGCCTTTTAATGCAGGAGACACCCTTATTATGAATACTCACCCTTGTTCCTTCATGCTTGGCTGTCATCTGGCTCATAATTTCTTGGCCTTGGTCCAAAATTTATCCAAAAATCTGCATTAACAACGTGTTAGCCTTCTTGGTCAAGTGACTATCCTCATTCGTTCAACTAACATAAAAATACTCAACAACATGCATAAACTATGAAAAATGGTGGATTGACGAAGAACAATTAGGAAAAATGAGCCCAATAAGTTACCCAATTTCGGGGCTCATCACAAAGAACGAAATTTGACTAGGTTGAATTATACCAGCCTCTAACATTTCTGCAACCATACGTTCAATTTCACCATTTTGGGAATATGGATATCTGTAAGGCTTATTGATTGGAGGAACACTTCTTGGAATCAAATGAATAACATGATGATGATCACGAATAGGTGGGAGGCATTTGGGAGTCTCAAATACCTTGGAATGATTGTCCAATACTTTTTGGAGATCTAGAGAAATAGATGATTTCAATGTGGGAACCTCTAGTGAACATAATCATGCAATTATGCCTCATTGTTCTTTATTTAAAAGCTTTCTCATTCTTTTAGAGATGATTATCCTTCCTGGTTTCCCGACGATATCCCTTAATTCAACTTCCTTTCCTTCTGAAGAAAATTTCATGAAAAGTTCTTGAAAATTGAAATCTATTGTACCCAAGGATTGTAGCCATTGGACTCCTAGTACAACATCATCACTACCTATTGGTATGGAAAGCATTGGGCTATTCAATACATATTCTCCCATGGATAGCTTGATATTATGGAACTTTCCTAAGCAATTTATGGTTCCTCCACTTGCAACCATCACTTGACACTTTGGTGCTAGATATAGGAAGCAATTCAATTCCTTGGCTATCTCACATTGAATAAAATTATGGGTAGTGCCTGAATCAATCAACACTATTACCTTTTTCTTCTTGATATGCACTTCTATCTTGATAGTTTGAGGAATGGTAATTCCAGCCAATGCATTACAAGATATGGTCGGATTCATTTCTTCTTTCTCTAGGGTTTGTTCCTCGTGTATATATTCTTCTTTTGATGTTTATTGTTCCTTTTGTTCCTCCTCTTCACAATCTACACAAAATAATTCCTTCTCATCACACTTATGACCTTTAGTGTATTTAATATCACAACTGTAAAAAAGCCTTTTTTCTCTTTTTTCTTCCAATTGGTGTGGTGTCAACCTTGTAGGTTGTGGATGGCTATGGGCAACAACACTTCCATCTTTATGATTGTGAGTGGTAGGATTCATTGTTGCCATAATTTTGCTTTCCATTTTTCTTGCCAACCTGAACTCCTTCTCCAATGAATCAGGTTTCCAAAGGCGAACCTAATGTTGGATGTTATCCGTTAAAGTCCCTATGAACAAATCAATCCTATGCTCCTCTACAATATATTTTACCCTTATATTCAATTTTTGGAAGTCCTCAATGTGCTCCATCATTGAACCATTTTGTTTGAGATTTATCAATTGGCTAAAAAAAGTGTTTCTTTTTGTGTCCTCATAATGTGCTATCATTTCATCTGTAAAAATAGCCCAAGTGACAATTTGTTTACAAGAGAAAAGCCATCGATACCATACAAAATTATTTGGTTCCAAATATAAATTTTCAATGCGCACCTTTTGTGTGTTTTGGACATTATGGAGATCGAAAAATTGCTCCATCTGTAGAATCCATGTTGCGAGATCCTTGCCATCAAAATTCCTCATATCAATCTTTGGAACATGGTGGTTCTTCAATCCAATGTTAGAGTCTATGAAATCATGATTAAAATTTATTTTGTTCTCATCATGAGTTTCCTTTACTACCCTTTTTCCATTAGTAATAATTTCTTGTAGAAATTTTGTCAAATCTATCTTCAAATCTTCCATCTTAGCTTCCATTCCTTTCTTTAAATCATCCATATTAGCTTCCACACCATCCATCGTAGCTTCCACGTTATTGATCTTAGCTTCTACACTTTATTTAAACAATCCATCTTAGCTTCTGTTACTTTTTGCGCTAGTGAAATTTGTTGCACTTGGTCTCCTAATTTTGATATGTCGTGTTGCATTTCTACCTCTTCTTCATGAGTCATGCTAGAGATTTCATGTTTCTTAATAGGTGTTTCCATTTTCTTTCTTCAGAGCAACAATTATTTATAGTAATGCTTCAATATGCCCTTTGAATTCCTTCAAACTAATTTTTCAAACCAAACTTATGCAAAAATTTTAAAAAACTACACACCTTTTTTTTCACTTTGTAGGTGCTCAATATTGAAACGATTGCAACTATGTAATTTCTAATCTCCAAGGTCTAAAATTACGACCTGCAGTATTCCTTTGTTCCCCCTTTCCAATGCCACTACTCTGATCAAAACTGGATTCTCCAAGAAAGAGTTATGCCCCACCTCCCAAGATGACCTACTTATATACTTTTTCAGTAGAGCAAACTTGTACGAAGTGCCACATGTTACTGTTTCGACCTTCTGACCTAAAAACAATATACAAAAAAGTAAAGTTTGTCCTCTTTTTGCAGCTTCTTACAATATTTCAATATGATGCTCAGAGAGAATGCTATGATGCTTTCCCCAGGTCACCTGTTTGGGATGTAATTCAAGAGCATACAAAAACCTTAAATGTATTGGACCGTATCTCTGAAAATATAGCGAAACAAGATCTGAAATTTGGGCCCGAGTTTCACCACCAATTCAGCTCAAATGGTTTTAATTTTAGCGTCTAAACCTTTATAAAACACAAATTATAGCAACAATTCCATGATGACCTGTTTGAGATGGAATTCTGGAGCTTGCAAAAACCCTAACAGCCTCAAATCATATATCTGAAAATATAGCGAGACAAGATCTGCAATTCGGACCAGAGGTTCAGAACACTTTTGGCTAAAATGGGGTTTTTATGTAGCTTCTAAAATGTCATAGGAAAAAAAGTTATATTGAAATTTCCATGATGACCTGTTCGGAGAAACGAAACCCTAGAATCCAAAGCTTTGATACCAAATGTTATGAAACCAGCTCACAAAAAGATAGAAAAGATAGATCAACGACTTAGAAATCAGCCTCTTCGAGGGTGCAACCTCCTTTATATTACACAAATGAACAATTCTTGGATGATACAAATGAAAAAACCTCCTTTCTATATATAGGAGTTTAAGGGGTCACAATATAACCAAAGCCATTTTAACAATAATAATATAAGGGCACAAAAATAACAATAGTGGGCTTCTATGGGGCACAATAATAACAATATCGGGACAATAGGGGCACAACAATAACAATAAGGGACACAATGATAATAGTAATGGGGGAATCAATAGTATTATAGGGACCTAACAATAGCCCTTGGATTATTGCTCTGGGCAGTGTGGAAAGAAAGGAACCGAATAATTTTAAAAGGGGAAAAGAGAACAACAATAGAGTTATGGGGAATGATAGTTCAAAGCATTCGAGAAACGATTCTTGCAGAGAAATGGTACCTAGATGATTGGGAAGCCACTTAATAGGAATGTTGTATATTGGAAAGGTTAAACCTGAATCCAAGCATGTTGATGGCCAATTCATGGAAAAATAAACCTACTCCCTATGACTCCCAAACCCTTTTCGTGTTTCCCTAGGTAGCGTTCATAAAATTAAATTTTGACACAGTAGCTAAAGAGAATCCAGGGGCTACAGGCTCAGGAGGGGTTTTCAGAGACCATCAAGGCAACAACATTTAACTTTATGCTATGTAATGTGGAATAGAGAGTACTAATGAAGTACAATTGTATGCACTAAAGCAGGGGCTAAAAATAGCTTGGAGAGAAAAGTTCTAGAAACTAGAGGTGGAAGGAGACTCGAGATTGGTAATAGACATAGTGAAAATACTTTACCAAGGAACCAAATGGGAGAAGATAAGCCAGATTTTGGGGATGGCAAGGTTGGTTGAGGAAATAGGAAATCTAGTACAAAGGATAGAATATATTGTACCGACACAAGTTCGCAGATCGGGGAACGTGGCAGCAAACTACCTAGCTAATTGGGGATGTAGAAAAACTAGTAGAAACCTTGATATAAGGGGCGAAGACTTATGTCGAATAGAAGGAATGATAAGTCTCACAGAAATCCTAAGAGTAGATAATGAAAAAGGAGAGAGCCCTCGATTGAGGTGTGGCGGGAATAGGTAAGAGAGGTTGGACAGATGGCAAGGGTTCTAGCAAGTGTACATGGAGAACTGGGAAATATAGGATGACAAGAGCAGTCGGAAGTGGGAAGGAAATGATGGAAAACATTAAATGGAAGGTAAGTGGGTGCTCAATTTGAGATCCAAACATGAAGGAAAGGGAGGCGGCCAGTGGAGCAAAGTAAGTGGCGGGTACCTTGGGAGTGAGGATGGGTAGGTGGGAGAGAAAATGAAAGGAAAAGGTGGCAAGGTTGATGGGCATTTGCATGAAGGAATTAGAGGTAGAATGTGCAATTGGATTTGGCAAGTGCGAGAGTTGGGGGACGTTGACCAGCATTTGGCCATTGCCTTTAAAACATGGTATGTGCCTCCAGCGCTCCCCTGTGTTGGTAAGGAAATAATGAATTGGAATTTGAGATGAATTTCGACTATAAGAAAAGAAATGATTTCTCTAGAATATTGCTAGTTAATTATTATGGTTTCCCCAGTTGAAATAAGAAACAAATCATTTTGGATCCCTTGGGTTATTGGCCTATCAACTTGGGGCAAGATAAACCTGATAGCTATTAGGGTGGGGAGGGGAATGGAAATCTGAACATTATATGACGATAGCAAGGTCCTCGGACAAAAGGAGACTCTCAGGCCAAATTGACTCAGAAAGTAGAGTCATCTTGGGCATATTTCTATGTATTTGTATGAGGAATTTCTTATGGAAGTTAAGGAAGGGTATCTGTACTGGGGGTGAGGAAAACAAAGGGAACTACGTGAGGCTTGGAGTGAAACCAGACCCTGGAGCAACCTCTGGCCTGCTTGTCTGTGTGCACCCCCTCAGATTAGGGTCGAAGCAAGACATGGAACAGGCTGGGAGAAGCTAGAGAAGCAACTGGCCCCTCGACTGGGGAAGGGAGAAAGCCCAATCCTGGATTCGGCTAAGCCTCATCGGGTGGATTTCGTGGAGAAGGTTAGGAATCTCACTGCTTAGAGACAAAATTGTAGATTGGTGGGAAAGGATAAAGCAATTTCTTTCTCTCAGGGGTAGAGAAAACTAGGAGAGAAAAACCGTTGGGAGTCCCGATGGCATGGTTGATAACATAGGAGGCTTGAGGCTCAGAGTGGTCTTGAGGGATTCGGTCAGGGGGACAAACTGATTGCCAAAGTGAAGCAACCCTAAAGATGGAGGTTTCTCTATCTTGCTAACCTATGAGGGTAGAGAGGGGCCCCTGGGAGACGTCTAGGGAACAAGGAGAACAGAGGGCATAAAGTGGATGAAAGAGACTACACCAGAGCAATCTCAACCTGAAATTGTGGGGAAGAATGCTAGGAATTCAGGAAGGAATAAGGGCAATTCTCAGCCCATGAATTAAAGCAGTAACACATGGAATTTTGAAAAAACAAATACCAAAACCCAGATCATAAAATACTATTCACATACTAATAATAATTTCATTCTAGTTTATATTGTCTTGATTCTGGTTTACATTATAGGTAGCACAAACACCAGCGTTCAGAAGGCGTTGATAGAATGACACTTGCATCACGCCAGTGCTTGCTAGGCCCCAATCCTGGTGTGTCGTTCTTGTAGGAATGAAAGGAGAAATGAGAAGACATAGATTGCTAAGGAAGGAAAACAATAGGGAAAGAAAGGGAATAGAAGAATGGGAAAGATAGAGAAAAAAATGAAAGGCCTGGAGCCATCCACAAGAAAACCTACAAGGAAAAGGGGAAGGAAAATAGGATAGGAAAGTATACAGAATCTCATCAACACCTACTATGTATGAACCCCGACCAAAGTGAAAACAATTATTTTTGAATGGGAAAGAGAGTTAAATTCCAACATCGAGAATGAAGAGATTCAGGAAGAAGAACTAGAGATAATAATTAAGGATCTAGGCAATACCCGAGGCTGCCAAACATTGTTTCGGTAGACCATCCAACGATATTGGGTTATGAAAAACATCCTGGACAAAGAAATGGCCACTTACAAGGAAAGAGAAGAACTAGAAGAGGATAAACGAGCATAACCAAGCCTAAAGGATCTCCAGAAGGAGATCCAATCAGTTCAAATGCAGCTGTATGATAACAATCTCTTGCTAAATAGAGTCAAACAACAACTCCAGACTATGATGCAAAGTGAAGTACCTGGGTTGAGTGCGAAAATCCTGACCCAAGTTGATTCCTTAGATGAATGAAGTAGTCCAATTAGTTAAATGTTGTTTTTATGACAGTTAACATTTACTTTTCAAGCATGAAGCATATAAAAGACAAGGTAGCCAATGTAGCATGGATGATTAGAATTACTTTGTTTAAATTTTAGACAACATTTGATGCAGATAGGTGCCAACAGACCTAGTTTCTTGCGGGTAGGTTGAGGCCACTAGAATAATTTTGAAAAAAAAAGACAATATGTTTGTGAAATATGAATAGAAAATGGAGATTGACCAAGCTTACACAAAAAAAAAAAAAAAAAATTAAATAAAAAATTAAATTTAACATTTTCATTTGACTTTTTCATATAAATATTCCATATCTAGTACTTCACCTCGATCAAGATGTGTTCAATGGAGTAGCTCATGCTTACTAGTCCCTACCTCACTAGGGAATATAATACTCGCCTCACAGTGAAAGTCTATTGAATCTCCATTTGTTTGCTGAGTTTTTTAAATTTTAATCAAAGCTTCGAGAAAATGCTCTATATTTCTATTTTCTTGTAAATTCAAAATTAACTTTCAAATTTTTGGAAATCTTATTTCTATTTTTCCGTTGGTTGAGTGAGCCTTGATGCGTCATAATTCCCCTAGTGGTGGGTGATTTAATTTTAGTATTTTATTGTGCCTGAAAATCATTAAAAAATGACTATTTTTATGAGAAGTCATTCGATTGGTGAGTGCTATGACACTATTATGCTTGACACTACTACTGCTCTGCCCAATAATGCCAAAATTGGCAAGGTTCCCAGTTGCCTACATAAGAAAGGGGGTGGGGGAGACGGGGCTGAACAAATATGCAAAGGAAGGACAAAGGGTGTGCAAGAAGTGCGAGAGAAAGGGTGTGTGGAGAATTTGTGTATGAGAAATCTTATCCAAGAGTAGGGACTATATTGAGTCAATATTTCTTCCTTCACACTCCGCGGAAGGATATTTTAATATGTAAAGCCAATACTGTGACAAAAAAGGCTAATTGTATGAGTAGCCATTTCATTGGTGAGGATGATTCAATGTGTGATTTTCAAGATTCCTTTCAATTCGCCAAAAGCTTAGGATTTCTCATTGAACCTTAAGACAACTCCCTACATTTTATCTTGGTGTTGTGTGATATGTTAAATAAAAATCTTTTTGATGCATCTAAGCAATCGATTAAGATCAATAAAGCATAAAGCATAAAGCATAAAAATGAATTCCAGTACATGGGGATTGGATACCTTTTCCTAAAGAAAAAAATAATTATCTCATCAAGTTTTAAACAAAAGGAATTGCAAATAAAGAAAAAAAATATCTAAATGACATAATACGAAAAGAGAAACCTTGAACACTCGAAAATGTTAGAAACATTTGTAAATGAAACTATCATTTTTTCTTAGCAATATTATTAAAACCTGAGATAATATGTCAGTAATGAATATTTGACATTGGTTTCTATCTAATGTGTGGAGTAACTTTTTAAAATTTTAAAATATACATTGTATGTAGTGTGAAGGGAAAAAATATTTAGTTAATTTCATTATGTATAAGAAGTGTTGTGTAGGAGAATGGGTGTGTGAAGTAAGGGACATAAAACAATTTCCACAATGTTCTAGCCCTCTACATAAATTTCCTATTTTCAAATTTCCTCTGCACACCTCCCTCTTGAATGACTATAAATATTAATTGATTAATGTTTTGGTTTAATAAATTTTGGGGCATGGAAAGTTTGGTTTATGTGTATATCGGGTGTGAAATAAGGGTGGGCAATTAACTGTCTACATTACTATGTTCGAAAGCTTTGATTTTCTAAAAGCAATATCAAAATACAAAGAGCCAATCTTGGTATTCATGACTTTAAAATACTATGTTCATTTGTGATCTTACATTTTGGAATTAAGTAATTATTATTGAATATTAATTGAAGTGCCTTTTTACTGCATGTGAGATAAAAGTGTTGTGTGGGAGAAAGGTCTGTAGAGAAAGTAACAGACCCCCCCCCCCCAGGACAATTCTAGAAATGGTCCCTCACACTTAATATTCGAGAATCTCAAATAAAATGAGCTCACATAGAAACAATATTGAGGAAAATTAATCACTTACCCTTATTTCAGAACCAATATACACGTAATCCAAACTTTAAATGCCCAGAAAATTTTGTAGTTCTTTAAACTATAAACTTTGAAAGATGTTATATATTTTAATCATTTAAAGATATGCGGAGTGTGGAGGTGTGGAAGAAGCTTTCATTGTACGTATTCCATACCTATGCACAATCACACCTGCATACTCAGAGCCACCAAACATAGTTTTGAGAACCAAATAATAGACCACTTACAAAGAAATTTTGCCATATCTCTTTTGCATCTTGATATAAAAAAAATCATGCCTAGATTGACATAGTAGTGTGAATATATTTTTCCCACCCTTATTTGGGAGTTACAAATATCGTGGATGAAGGTTTATGTTATTTTCTCCACACACCCATTCTCTCACTCAGTGCTTCTTTCTCACACGCATTATTAATTGAACATATTAATCAATTAAAACTATAGTTTTGGCTTATTAATGAGTGTGAGGAAGGAGCATTGTATGGGAGAACATGTGTACAAGACAAGGAACATAAAATTTATTCCATAATATTTTGTATCTCTGCATACCTTTTTGCATATTATATATTAATCAATTAATTAGCAGTCAACGTGGGCTTGTTTTATTTTGGTTTCTCGAATACTAAGTGCATTTGTGACTTCACATTTTTCAATTAAATAGTTGTATTAAATCTAGTTTCTTTTTAGTGTGTATGAGGAAGTAGTGTCGTGTGGGAAAATGGGTTCACTAAAATTTCTTTCGTAATGTTCATTCTTTCGCATACATTTCTCATCCGCACACTTGTACAACATATACCCCTTCCACGTAACACTACATATTAGTCAACATTATGAGTTAAATATATTAATCAATTAATTAATTAGCAATTTTGGCTTATTAATATGTGTGAAGAAGAAGCATTGTGTGGGAGAAGGCGTGTATGAGACAAGGAAAATAAAATTTCTTTAGTTTAAATGTTTTGTAGATTCTCTACATGATTTCTTGCATTTTACATATTAATAAATTAATTAGTGGTTTGCGACTCATTTTATTTGAGATTCCCAATATTAAGTGCATTTGTGACTTCACATTTTTCAATTAAATACTTATATTAAATCTAGTATCATTTTAATGTGTATGAGGAAGTATGTTGTGAAGGAAAATTGGTGTGTGGAAAAGGAACATAAACTTTCATTCGTAATGTCCATGACTTTGTCACAGTTTCACACACATTCCTCATCTACACATTTCTGTGGCAGATGTCCCTTCTACATAACACTTTGTATTAATCAACATTATTAATTGAACAAATTAATCAATTGATTAACAATTTTTGTTTTTTAATGTGTGAGCAAGAAGTGTTATGTAGGAGAGCAAGTATGTGGAACAAGGAACATAAACTTGTTTCCTCAATGTTCTATATCTCTGCATATTTTTTCATATTACATATTAATCAATTAGTTAGTGGTCGATTGTTACACAACATTTTGTCACTGTCCCTGTACTCCCCATCCATGATCCTAGAGCACCTCTATAGTGAAACCGACATGCTTTCCCATCATGAAGAAACTCAAAATATGTCCCTCTTCATGAGCAAAGTAATTCCCCTTTGCATCATTTCCCAAGAATGTTCCTTCTATCCCTGTTTACATGACTGGTGCTACTGACCAGTTTTCTCTTTGTGCCGATTTATAGAGTTGAAAACTAGTCCTCACGCCATATACAGAAACAAAGCCCTTTTCCAGTCATGCTGATCCTCTTTTGGAAGGTATTTTAAATAAGGTGCCGAAGCTTCCATGTCTAGAAGCTTCATAATAGAAGTTTGGCAAATGGTTGGACTGGATGGAGCCAAGGAAGTTAGTTTTGTCTCTTTTCCCCTATTAATATGGAAAAACCTTAAAATATAATACCTTCTCCCATTATGAGAGGAACCATCTCCCATCCATCTAAGGTATATAAACCTCTCTTCTTCCCAAGAAAAAGCTAGTTGGAATTTTTGGAGTAAGTTGAATAATCAGCAAGTCATCTATAGCTTGTAGCTTTCTAGTGTATGCTTGAAGGAGAATAGTGTGATTTTGGTTTGGTTTGAGACTAGAGGGAAAGAGGCCTTACAAATTTCATTGTTGAGGGTATCCATGAAGTGCTAGCAGAAGTGTGGGAACCCGGATACGTTGAAGGAGACCAACAATGTCAAGGCACCGGTTGTAATCTCTTTCTGATTTATATAAATGCAACTATTGATTGATTTCCTACATGAAGTGTAATTTTACATCTTTATGGCTTAATGTTCCTTGACCTATTAAGTAGGCTGAATAAAATATTGTATGCTATCACATTTTTTGTTGTTTTTGTTTGCTTGTTTCAGGTATTCGAAGGAAGGAAACAAAGGATAGCTAGAGTGAGGAAGCAGAATCATCACCAAGCATAATAGCATTCTAAGAGGTAGGCCCTCTTAATCAACTCTAGCTTAAGGATATTTTCCATAGATTGTTTGTTTGTGGGTAGACTTGCTCTCTCAAGCTAGAGGAATTGTTTTTGTCTGCACTTAGAATTTACTTGCACCACAATTTGGCGACCATACTGGGGAGCCAATCCTTCTATTTGATTGATTGCCATTTTATGATTTTGTGTGAACCTTTCTAGTATCACCATTCGCCTTTAGTGCTCTCTGTTTTTCCTGGTTTATTGCTTTGAGCCTAAAATTATAGTGGAAAGTCTGGTATTACTCTTTGATTTTTTTCTATTTTTTTTCCTTGAATCCTCTGTCAACGCGTTTATTTTTCTAACAGTCACGCCGATCAGCGTGAGTTTCTAAAAAATAGTCGTGCCGACCCACTTTTGGTGCATGTTTTCAGTTAGGCAGTCACACCAATTCCTGAAGGTGAAGATCAAGGTTTACCCTAGATCATAGCCAGTGTGTCTTGCCCTTTTTATTTCTATGTCTCAGCTTGTTTTGACTATGTTCTCCCTGGCTGGAAATCTCTTTTAGCTTGGTTTGTAGGTTTGGTTGATTTTCATTCTTCACTTGGTTTCTTGATTTCTTGGATGGTGTATAACCATAGGGCATATAGATTATCACCCATCCACTTGTTTGCGTGCTCAGAAATTTAAGTTGATAGCCAAATTTTCTCCTTTCATTTCATTTGATTAGTCCTTTTGTTGCTTTGATTTCCATTTAACAAGTTTGAAAAGTTTGATTTGGTGTTTGAGTGTATCTTTTTGGGCATAGAACACATTGCCCATCTTGTTTTTGGTTTAGTCTTTGCTTCATTAGTTTGAAAGGAATTCTCTTTTGTGCTTTGTGTTTTCCTGTGATTGATTGTATTGAAATTTTTCATTGAAGTGTTTTTGAAAGGTTCATTCTGCCATTTCATTGAAAAATACATAATTCTAGTTTGTTGAATCAATATGTTATGTTAGTTAGCATCATTGAATGCAAGACTTGCATTATCACTTGCATTGGAAAAGAAATGAATTCTCTTTATTAGTGAAAGGACTACTTGAAGTGCATTTGATAGGAAAATTAGGAATTGGAAAGAGTTTTTTCATAAAAAATTTTCAAAAGCGTAATAGCGAAAAATTCATTTGGCTTTTAGTTGTTTGTTTTGTTGCATTTGAGTGTTTTTCTACTCCCATTAGTGTAGACAATTCATCGAATTGAAAGGGTCTTGTGCCATTTATCTACATATAGGTGATTTGCGATTCACATCGATAAGGCCTGAAAACCGAGACATAACTTGAAGATAAACTCTAAAATGTACTCAATTAACCTAAGGCGCATTTGAAATCTAACGATCACATTTAGAAGTTCTAGGTTAGAGACGTGTTCTAGTGTCTTAAAATCTAGCAAATGTTATTTGCTTTGGCACTAGACAGTGCTAGTACAGACTTGTGCTCCCTGTACCATCGAGTGATGCAGCAGCATCAATGACCCAAGTCAAAATCAAATTTTGGAACTTTCCAAAGGAGAATGTGTGGCATGATGATGAGATTTCCTCCAAATCTAATTGAATTTGTTTGTAATTTGTTCTTTTATGTAGATTTTGAGGGATGTGAGCGAAGATAGAGATTGATCAAATCTCACTTGATCTGACTCATATTGTGTTAATCTATTTAACTGTAAGTGTGAGTGCATAGAAGAAGAGGCCCAATATCGATGTAAGACATAGTAGAGGGCCACCACTCCATGGGGCATATGTAATAATGTTTTGTAATACAATTATCTGTGTGTTAAATTCGTGGTTCTTTTGGTTCTCTAGATTGATGAAGATTGCACTGCCAGAATAGTGAAGGCTCTATGCTAAATGACTTTGTTTTTTGTATTATTTGTGAAATTTGGTTGCGTGGTATTATTCATAGGCGGTAAGCAGTATCTCGCGTGCCCTAAAAGTTGTAAACGATATTTTGCAAATTCATGCGATTAACCTTAGTAGTCAACACGTAGCATGAGAAAACTACTTTTCTCACATGCTCTTGATTTGATATTGGTCATGGAAGAATTCACATGAGATTGCACGATAGCTATTGGATCACGAGAGATCGATCAACAGTGGAGATCGGCCAAGCTAGTTGGTGAGTGGGTGACGTGATAGCGGTTGGATCGGATGGGATGGATCGATGGTGGAGATTTGGAGCACACAAAATTCCAACATTGAAATAAATATGTCAGCTATGTGACACACGATTGACGATGATTGGTTAGGTTTTGTTGTGAATTCCGTTGATTAAAATTCTTCCGATGTATACGTGGGCTGGTAACCCACAAATCCACGTGTGAATTATGTAAAGATGTAGTTTTACTGCATCAAAGTGGTACCAGAGTAGGGAAAGATTTCTTGCGAGAATGATTTTGCGTGCAAAAGAAGGAGGTACAATTATGTTGAATATTGGAGATTTTGTGGTCTCTATATTGTCGTATGTAGAAGAAGGTGAGAAGACTGCAACAACTTAGATCTAGGAGTGCTCAATTGGTTCCAGAAGAGAGAACTAGAGAGATTCCGAAAGAGTAAGCTCAGAGGAGAGAACCTTCATGAGGTATTGTGTAGCAGGGAGGACTTGTTACTACAAAGGTTTTGTTGCAGCTCACAGAAATATCATAAAGGAAATTCCACAAAGGATGTAGGTAGAACTGTTAAGGGAGGAATAAGGCATATGACTAGGAGGTCATAAAATTTTTGTACCTCAGGAGTCTGGTGCAGGAGCATCAACGACCCAAGTCAAAATTGAATTTTGGAACCTTAAAAAGGAGAATGTGTGACATGAGGATGAGGTTTCCTCCAAATCTAATTGAGTTTGTCGGTAATTCATTATTTTACGTATATTTTGAGGGATGTGAGCGAAGATAGGGATTGATCGGATCTCACTTGATCCGATCCATATTGTGTTACTCTATTAAACTGTAAGTGTGAGTGCATAGAAGAAGAGGACCAGTATCAATGTAAGACCTAGTATAGGGCTGCCACTCCATGGGGCATATGTAATAATTTTCTGTAATACAATTATCTGTGTGTTAAATTCGTGGTTTTTTTGGTTCTCTCGATTAATGAATATCGCACTGCCAGAGTAGTGAAGGCTCTGCACTAAATGACTCTATGTTTTTTATTATTTGTGAAATTTGGTTGTGTGGTAGTATTCATAGGTGGTAAGCAGTATCTCGCGCACCCTAAAAGTTGTAAATGGTATTTTGCAAATTCACACAATTAATCTTAGTGATCGACATGTAGCACGAGAAAACTACTTTTCTCATGTGTGCTCTCGATCTGATATCGGTCATGCAAGAATTCACACGAGATTGTGCGATAGTTGTTGGATCATGTGGGATTGATCGACGGTGGAGATCGACTAAGCTAGTTGGCGAGTGGGTGACATGATCGCCATTGGATCGGATGGGACAGATTGATGGTGGAGATTTGGAGAGCACAAAAGTCAAATGTTGAAATAAATACGTTATCTATGCAACACACGGTTGATGGCGATTGGTCAGGTTTTGCTGTAAAGTCCAGTGATTAAAATGCTTCTAATGTATATGTGGGCCCATAACCCAATGGTCCACACACGAATTATGTAAAGATGCAGTTTTCCTGCATCATCGAGTATATAAAGGGAGACCCCACTATGCTATAATCCTTTATTCATAGGAAGCCGAGTCTGCTACCTTGTAAACATGATACACCGAACACAAAATTCGGGGAGATTTCCTACCCGTACTTCTCAGTTTGCCGAGAGGTATTCTGTAGTTCACGCATACCTGGTAATACCTTTTAACTAGATCATCCTAAGTAGTCATTTGGATATTTTTGACTCCCTAAATATAAAAGATCACTCGATCAATTGTCCTTTTGAGATCGTTTCAAACCAAAAGTGATAGAGTCACCTTTACTTCTTTCTAGACTCTTAAAACATGAAAGAGCACCACTTTGTTTTTACGTCTTAAAAAATTGTTGCTCACGATATTATAACATACCTATTAGTCTTTTCTATACCACATCATGAGTATACCTTTAAATACATTTTAAAGCCCTTGAAATTAATCTCTCTTTTGGTTATTTGAGACAAAATAATTGTGGCTGAACCAACTGGTTCGCCCAATTCCTCTTCCTCTCCTCTATCTAAAAGATTGTCTAAGGAGCCTTTTCATGAATTACCACAATCACTTGAGGACCAAGGTGTTGAGATTTGAATTATTCTAAGTATTCAACATTTTTCATCTCGTCCTCCCCCTTCAGGTACTAGGTCACTTTCTGACATTGGCTCGGAATCTCTAGATAATGTTATCCAGACTCCTGAGAGTTTGTCGACCTCTCAAGGTCATCTTGGACTGGTTATTTATCCTCTGAATCCTTTGTTCGATCCTGTTGTGATATCACCTCAACATCCATACAGTCAATATGATTAATCAAATATTCCTTTGGAATTATCCCCTCGAACATCTTCGGTAGTCTGTCGTTGTCTGTTTTCACCCATGGAATCAAGAACTGAGGAGCATGGATATCCTTTTCCTCCTGAAGGTTTCGTTTACACGGGAAGCATTCTGACTAGTGTTCATCTTGAGTTACCATGTAATTCCGTGACTTTAAATTAGTTGGTTTTAGGCATGCCTACTGCCTCATCATTGTATCATAACCCTATTTGGGCATTTGGTGCTATGCCTACCACAGGTTTGTTCATTTAGAACTTGACCTCCCAATAAACAGTGATTTTTGAATTTACTTCAGTCCCAGTGCAACCCACCATTCTGAATGCTCTTGTTTCATTTGTTCAAGTAACCCATCCAGTTCAACTGACGATCTTGAGTCAAGTCGCTGTCAGTTCTTCAATCCCTCCAGTAAGTGGGTAGGGTATCCCATCACCTAGGGGAAGATTCTGAATGTTTCTATGATGCCTGGCACAACCAATATGAGTGGCTTACAACCTCACATGGTTGGGATGAACCAACCCTCTTCAGTTGCCATTTCAAATCCTCCTAGTCCTGCTAAATCAAGTAATGTCCAGTACCAATAGCCCAATGTTGGTCCGTCTGGGTCAAGTCACAACCATTACCAACAATGCAATATGGCTCAAGGTTAGTACCAACCTCCTTGTGTTCCATATGGTTCACAAGCAATGGCTAGTCCACCATACATTCCTCAGCCTAGACCTTATGTCCAACCTAGTCCGTCTGCCGCGCTCGGTGGGCATGGCCAGATACAGTTCGGGAACTTTCAAGATGTCATTCCGGGAACTATTCAAGCACCTTTGTGGTAACAAGGACAACTCTTGTAGCAACAAGGGAAACCTTTGTTACAGCAAGGGCCATACATGTAGTAGCAAGGCCAACCTTTGTTGCAGCAAGGGCCATCCATGCAACACCAAGGCCAAACCACAAAAAGGACAACTACAACAACTGCAGGGGAAATCCTCGCAATAGTTGCAGCAAACGATGAAACTACAAATGTAGTATGCACCACAATCCTCCTAGCCTATGCCTTCACAAGGTCAACCTCTACAGCGCAGGGAGAACCTTTACAGTCGCAAGGTTAGCCCTTGTAGCAACAAGGTCAACCCAAGAAACAACAGCCATTATACTCATATCAATAGGGTCAACCCTTGCAAGGGCAAGGCCAGGGTCAACTCCTCTATAAGCAGGCACAAACTTCTTATGTCCAAGGGCAACAGGTTCAACCTCCTTTTGTCTAAGGACAACAAGTCCAAAATCCTTATGTCCAAGGAGAGTGAGCACAAAATACATACGTCCAAGGGTAGTAAGTCCAAAACCTTTTTCGTCCAGGGGAAATAGGTCCAAAAACCTTATGCTCAAGGACATTAGGTGTAGAATCCTTATTTCCATGGTTAGAAGGCTCAACCATCTTTTAACTAGTATGTTGCTTATCAATAGCCTCTAGCTGGATAGTTTCAAGTATTTCAAGGTCAGAATCCTCCCTACGAGTAAGGAAACCTACAATGGGGGAAAAATCAAATGCCTTATGGAAAAAATCCTCCACTTTGGGACAAAATCCTTACCAACAGGGATGGTCCCCACCAGTTGGGACCCCTTATCAACCTCAAATTCCTTTCAATACGCAATTTCCATTCTTGGCTACGCTGGAATTTCCAGATGTGTCTAGACTCACGAATGATATGCTTCTTCATTCGCTATACTGTCCTCCAGTTCCATCCAAGATTCTGAGTGATTGTCCAAAGTTTGAAGGAAAAGGGAAAGAGGATCCTTTAGCCCACGTGATGAAATATCACCTCTAGTGCTCCTCAAATTCCTACGTCAATGATTCCATTCGTCTTCATTTTTTCCAACAAACTCTTATAGGGGCTTTAGCCAAATGGTACATCGAGCTACCTCGAAATACTTATCATGAATTTAACACTCTTTCCATGACCTTTATCACACATTTCCAACTGTCAATTCACTATGAATCTGGCACCCATTTGCTAACATCGCTCAAGCAAGACACTGCAACCCACATCTACGATCACATCCATGAATGGATACGTAGGTGTCGTCCGATTAAGTTTGAAATTGCTGACCATTTGTTGAATGAATGGTTCACCAAATCATTTGTCAACAAAATTTTTGAGGACATTGCTATGGGTGGATGCATCACTGAGGAACAATCCATCGCACGTGACCTATATCTAGACCTTGTCTATTCACAGTTCGGCACATTATATGATTTGTCACCTGATGTGCCCAGACCATCATCTGATCTGACGACATCTAAGTCTTTGGCTACCCCTCCTGTTGATGGAGTAATTTGTTCAATGACTCAGACCCTTGTAAATTCTTCTTCCAAACAGAAATCGGTCTCCAACACTGTTGCCAATGATTCCTCTCCCAATTCATCTGACCCTAGTAAAATCTCGGAGGTTCACGTTGTCCAGTCTACCATAGTGGATAAATCCTCTAAAGGTAAGAAGAAAGGAAAAGGTAAGGGTAAAGCCAATGCCCTAAAATAGGGTCCTCTTAAGTCGTCCATTGGTGATGCTTTCCAATGGAAACCCAAGTATCTATGCCTCATATGTGAGGAGGATCACTATACTAAGGATTGTCCCAGATAGTTTGAAGTTAGTCATTTGCTCAAAGGGACCCCAGCTATCCTGAAAGAGCCTTTTCCATCCCAACAGACTCAAATGGTAGACCAGCCTCAACCATCAGCTTCCTTGGGTTCACAAGTGTTCATGATGAGCACCCCAATTAATGTGGCTATCGGGTCAAAAGATTATCAAACTCCTGCCTTGTCAGCATGGAAAGAAAAAGAAGACACCCCTTCTTCTTTTGTCCCGTCCAATTCTGGTCCTCTCCATATAGGCGACCTAATCCTGATTTCGCCATTCGACCACCTTCTTGAGGTGTGCTTTGAATGTCCTCGTACAATCCTAACGCTTGAGTTGCTCAACATTATAACATTGTCGAAGATTTGGCTTAAGCACCATTAGACATGTCTGCTCTCGAGGTTCTTCAAAGCTGTCCTTCTCAGTGTAAATCGTTACTTAGTTTCTATTGGATGTTCTACTCTGTCTGTTTAACTTTCAATCAAGATTTGACTCTTCAACTTGTCCTGATGATGAACCACACTAGTTGGTTCCAAATGCATCAACAAAAGAAATATCTTGTGATGTACACCGAAAAATCTCTCATAAACTTGATATGTATCACAGAAGCCTCAATTCAACAAGTAAATCACTACTGTTGGCTATTGGGGGTATTGATCCAGCTGACTCTAATCTCATTTGTTTTGACCTGCAAAGCCATGTTACATGTTTACTTCATCAAATCACCTTTCTCATTCAGGTAATCATAAATGAGAAAACCATTCATAGGACTGTCATCGATGAAGGTGCTTCTACCTGCATCATGTTTGTCATTTATTGGAAGGAAATTGGTTCTCCTACTTTGAACTAGTCCCCTAACACTCTAAAAGCTTTTGATGCACATGATTCACAATCATTCGGTGTCCTTCCTAGGTTTTCCATTACTTTGGAGCGAAAGACGGTACATGTCGAAGTAGAGATCGTTGCAACTAATCTTAACTATAATATTCTACTTGGACAGAACTGGACCCATGCCATGCATGTTGTAGCCTCCTCCCTTTTCCATGTAATTCATTTTCCCCATCAAGGGAAGATAGTCAAAGCCAACCAACTATCCTTGTTTGCCTCTTCCTCCTTGGATGGTAATGTTCCATATGTCAAGCACACCGGTGCTCCTTATGAGAGTGTGGGGGCCGAACTCTTTAAAGATCCTGCCTTGATGGGCATTTTTACATTCCCACCTCCTCATGTTGCCTCTGTTTACATGATTTCAGTAAAGTGTCATCCTTGGTTCATTCCTTTGCCGACTCTTGTTGATACATGGGGCCAGGTTATGCCATTAAGTCTCACTGAAATTGATTACATGGAAATTGTTTTGGCTTTTCCTTCAGTATCCTCTGATCATCTTGTTTTGAGAACAACTCTCGACGTGTCTTCTAATTCCCTGTGGCTTGGTTCTAGCTTGATGGTTAGGTCTATGTGTCTTGAGAAGTTCTCTTCTATGCTCCCTATTGACATGCTAGTTTCTTCTGACATCGTCAAGATATTTCAACAAAGGTCACCTTTATCTCTTAATGGGTTTAGGTTTTTTCTCCTTCCCTTAGTTTTCATCGATTTCCCTTATTGCAATTGGGTTGTCATCTGACTCGTAGCCCTCCCTCGACCATGGGGCATGGGGGCACAACCTTATATGGGTTCTACTCTATTATTTGGCTGAGTTGATGCTTACTCACCATGTCAATGGTAACAATCTCTTTTACGTATGTGTTGATTGCTTACCTATGTATGGCAACAAATTTTCTCAAAAAGTACTATGCCTAGGTCATATTACATGGTTACTTTTGTACAATATTGTTTTATTCATTTTTGTACAGTGTGGTTTGGTGTGTTTTTTTGTAAGCATATTTCCTGCTTATTATGTTTTCTCCTGCTTTGCAGACATCGGTGTATCCTCACATCAGTTTCACTGATGATGCTTGTCGTAGTACCCAAAATCTATCATTTGTGATATGGGCCATTTATGACCCCCATGGTGAGTTGATTATTGTTTAAGGTATATGTCTAGGTCAAACAACTAGTAACATCATTGAATATAGTGCAGTTATTGAATTGTTGTCATAAGCTATCGTTCTTGGCATCCGAGAATTGGTTGTCAACCTTGATTCACATCTTGTCGTCCTTCAAATCAACGAGAAATATTCCATCAGAAACCCTTAGATATTGAGAATTTATCTACATATTTGTCTACTAGAGAGAAATTTTGATTACACTACATATCATCATATTCCTAGACACATGAATACTTTGACAGATGCATTAGCTAATTATGTGATACATAGACATTTGCGAAACATGTAAAAACTCAAGAATGTAGAAACATTTGTACCATAGTAAGTAAGGAAGTACATCATATATATATATATATGTGTGTGTGTGTGTGTGTGTGTGTGTGTGTGTGTGTATGTGTGTGTGTGTGTGTGTGTGATAGTAATGTTTGTCATACATCAAAACCTCAAAAAATAATATGTGTGTTCAAAATACATCGGTGGCTCACAGGTCTTATACATCCCTGGCTCACAAGCCTAAAAAATGTGGAATGCTAGATCTATGCACTAAAAAGCATGATGTTCATCATAACATGTAACTACTCGGACTATGCGAGTCAGCAATTGGTAGATCTAATCTGATACCCGCACTGTATGCCTTTGATACTAGTGTGGAACATCATCCATTCGGGCATACTATGGGATCCCATGGGTCAATCCCTCAAGATTCCATGCAATCTCCTCCTCGTTGTCTCTTACCTCTTGATAAGGAGTGGCCTCAAACTTTTGATCAGCGCCCCTGGGACATCCTGGCAGGGCATTCTAGTCCAACCTCTGCATTCATAAAATTGATGTGTCATGAACACATATATCTTATAAAAAATAAAAAACATTAAAAATATAAAGTGTTTGTTTTTTACCTCCATCATCATAATCCTCCTCCTTTGGGAGTGGCATATCTAGATCTTTGCAAAAGTCGGTACTACTGTAAGGCCAATCCTCCATTACAATTAGTTGTCGTCGTAGCCACAAGAAAAAGGTGGGCTTATAGGACATCTGTTGGCCCCCGGTAATCCTGGGCGTCAAATCACTCCAACGGACCATCTGTGGGTCTCGTGGAATTGACGGTTCCACCTCAGTTAGTTGGTAGTAGAATAGTGGAACTTGCTATAGGAAGAAGGTCACTAGCATAGACTTGTAGAAAAATTGCTTTAGGTTTCCTACCTTAGCTTTTGATAGTTGGCGCTTCATTTTGACTTTCATAGCTTTCGCCCAGTTGAAAATAGTGGGCGTCTTATAGTCAATGACATACTAAAACTTTGACTTGTTGGTCTCATGCCGAGCTTGGGCACACTCTTAGCACAAGATCCTGAATAGTCATAATCTCGATCTTGCCACTTTTTGGTTTGAGTGATTCTGTGCAATGTTCAGAAAGTAGCATGGTAACACTTGCTCCAATCGGCTTTGACCCATACGGATTGATTGATTCCCCTCTCTGGGATAGTCCTGTGATGAAATAAACGTCTGAAGTTTCTAACTCCAACTCTTGGCCACTAATAATGAAAATTTCACGATTCACATCCCAGTGACTGATCAAGTACCGTAGAAATTCGGGTTAAGCCCATAGATCTCATGTAAGGAAGAATTTGAGGAGCCCACAGTTCCTCAAAGCATCCAAACAATTTTCATTAGCCATTTCCTGGGTGTCAATATCTTCATGCTCGCATTCCTTCCAATCCATCACTTTCATGATTTTATCCATGCAAAAACCATATAATCAAGTGAATAATCATCTTTGGCCAGTGAAATTTGGATTCAAGTGGTCAAATTGAGAAAAAACATGAAAATTATTTGTTCATGGCACCGGCATGACTGTTTGAAAAATAATAGTACCGACGACATGGTTGACAGTTTTAACAACCCTCGATCGATGCAATTCCATGCCCAGAAATCACGTCGACTAAGGGTGAATTTGTTTCACCAAAACCTCCTCATGAAATCCAAAAATGGATAAAAATAGGTGAAATAAGTATGAAAATTGAGCTTAAGGTCTTGGAACTTACCTACAACTAACAACTTGACAAATGACCTCCGAGATCTCCTACATTCTGATCCAAAAAAATTAGGGCACAAGTGTGTAAAAAGCTCTTCACACAAAGGTAAAATGGTACATGGTAGAAAAAATTACTTTTGCCTCATTTTATTCATTTTTTCATGAAATATTATGATTTTTGAGTATTTTTGACCTATTTTGCCTCAAAACTAGGTGATGCATTTACCTTTTTGTGCAGCAACAGGTGACAAATTTTTGATGGTGGTACTGGAGTCATGTTTCAACTCTTTTCTTGACTCGTAAAACTCAAATGAAAAGATCGTCGAGTATTTTTCCCTTTTTGACTCGTAAAGAGAATAAAAATGGGGGGTCTTCTTTCAATCTCTTTTCTGACTCTATAAACATGAAAAGATTTCCAAGCTCTTGTCGTTTTGAACTCGTTAAAGGCTACGAAGTATCACTCACCTAGTATACGTTTACCCCTTTTTTGGGCTGGAATGGATTATTTACGAAAAAGGTACTCCTTGACTGAAATGGTCAAGGGTTCTCTCAAGTATCATTTTCTACATTTTTGAGATCGAGAGACATAAATGTATGAAAATGGACCATGTGGAGTTTTTTTTTCATGTCTTTTTCAAACTCTCTAAACATGTAAAAGATACTGAGTTACACCTTTGTCGAACTCGTTAAAACATTAAACGACATTGGATTCGTTGCCATGATGAACGCGAGCTTCTCCTTCCTAGGGCTCATTAAACTTACTAGGTCAGATTCGTCCAAAGGATGAAACTACAGTTCAAGCACATGATATCCCCTTCATGCATGTGATAAAAAATAATTGGGGTACTTGCCAAAAATGGTGGAGGAAAATTGGAAATTCTATCAATCGTGTCAGCAACTCTCTCTTGAACATGACACTTTCTGCTTCGTGTCGGGTTGAGATATTTACCTTCCTGGGTTGGGCCGCTCATTTTTACTTTCCATTTGATCTCTGCCACATCATCATGACCACCAATCCTATGGATCCAATAGCTTCCAAACTCAGGAATTGTGTTTCCGATATGTTCAAGAGTTAATCCTTCTGTAGTTACACTTACTCCTGATTCTCTATATCATCTAAAATCATCTGCATCCCTTTGTCTCATGCCGATGATGTAGGATACATCATGGCCCTCCTTCGACATGGTCACTTCCTATCGAATTTAGCTCATCATCTAGGAAGTTGACCAAGAGACTCCCTTCCAGTACCTTAGAGCTTGAATGCCCTAATGGCAATTTCTTTGCACTCGATGACAAGCACACATGATTTCCTTTCGATCAGGTGATTTCATGGGTGTTTGATGTCAGTCACTTTATTCACATTCTATGAACTATGCTGCCAGTACCTTGAGAGCCATTGTCATTATTGGTGGTTTCTCTCATGCTTTTTAATGGTTCATATCGTTGATCAGTAATCAAGCGAATTCCTAGCATGTTCGACTTCAACACATTCATTCACATGCTAGGATTTGTACTTTGATCGGGTTGTTTGGAGTGTAACACCCTGGGTTAAGATTACACAAGTCCAGGCTGCGAAGCGATGTGACATGATCATGTTGATATACATGTCTCTTTCAGATGGATGGCTATGACCATACCATGAGTTTTTATACGTGATCCTTCTCATTATTGGATGTATGCAACCATACCTTGGTTCCATTATGATCCTTTCTATTGGATGGTTGTGCCCATGCCTTGGATCCATTTACATGATCATTTTATGGATGGTTGTGCCCATACCACGATTCATGTATCATTATTCAGAGCTTTCATTGATGTACATGTATCTATGCTTACTTTCAGGATTTTTCGATGACAGACTCTGGTTCCCCGCTTCCACTTGTAAAGCATTTCACCCATCACTCTAGTTCAACCTTCACACTTTAGGGGGAATTTGTTATGTATCATTTTGTCGCTGTCCCTGTGCTTCTCGTCCACAATCCTGGAGGACCTCTACAGTGAACCCAACATGATTTTCCATCATGAAGAAACTACCAATATGTCCCTCTTCAAGAACAGAGTAATTCCCCTTTGCATCATTTCCAAGAATCTTCCTTCTATCCCAGTTTACAAGACCAACACTACTGACCAGTTTTCTCCTCATGTCATTTTTCAAAGATTAAAACTAGACCTTGTGCTGTACGAAGCGACTGATCCCTTTTCCAGTCGCACTGATCCTCTTTTGGAAGGTTTTTTAAATAAGGAGCTGAAGCTTTCATGTACAGAAGCTTCGTAATGGAAGTTTGGTATATGGTTGGGTCGGATGGAGCCAAGAAAGTTAGTTTGGGATTTTTTCCCCTATTAAGATAGAACAACCTCAAGAGGTAAGACCTTCTCCCATGATGAGAGGAACCATATCCCATCCATCCAAGTTATATAAAACTCTCTTTTTACCAAGCAAAAGCTAGTTGGAATTTTTGGAGTAACTTTGAATAATAAACAAGTCATCTAGATATTGTAGCTTTCTAGTGTATGTTTGAGGGAGAATAGTGTGATTTTGGTTTTCTTTGATACTAGAGGGAAAGTAGCCTTAAAACTTTGATTATTGATGCTATCCATGAAGTGCTAGTGGAAGTGTGGGAACCCGGATACGTCGAAGGAGACCAACAACGTCAAGGCACCAATTGTAATCTATTTCTGATTTATATAAATGCAACTATTGATTGATTTCTTACATGAAGTTTCATTTACATCTTTATGGCTTAATTTTCCTTGACCTATTAAGTAGGTTGAATGCAATATTGTATTTTATCAAGTTTGTTGTTGTTGTTGTTGTTTTCTTGTTTTAGGTATTCGAAGGAAGGAAATGAAAGATAGTTGGAGTGAGGAACTAGGATCATCACCAAGAGGAATAGAGTTCTAAGAGGTAGACCCTCTTAATTGATTATAGCTTGAGGATATTTTCCATAGATAGTTTGTTTGTGGCTAGACCCACTCTCTTGGGCTAGAGGAGTTGTTTGTGTCTGCACATAGAATTTACCAGCACCACATCAATCTTGGCTTGTTTTATTTGAGCTCCATGAATACTAAGTGCATGTATGACTTCACATTTTTCAATTAAATGGTTATATTAAATCTAGTGTATTTTAATGTGTATGAAGAAGTAGTGTTGTGTGGGAAAACAGGTGTGAGGAAAAAGGAACAAAAACTTTCAGTTGTAATGTCCATGTTTCTACATACATTCCTCGTAGGCACACTTCTACAACATAAATTCATTCTGTATAACAATTATTTAGTGGTTTTGGGTTATTAATGCAAGTGAGGAAGAAGTGTTGTGCAGTAAAATGGGTGTGCGAAGAAAGGGACAAAAGCTATCTTTGGAAATGTTTTGTACCTCTATATACATTCCTGCAAACTACATAGTAGTCAATTAATTGGCATTTTTGGATTATTAAAATTTGGGACATGAAAAGTTTGCATTACGTGTATATCGACTATGAAATAAGGGTTTTAATAATTTTTTTAACATTTTATAATGATTATTATTATTACTTAGCATCTAAAATATATCATGAAATTTTAAAAGGTAATATGATGATTCTAATAACTAATTCTATTTATTCTCTCCACAAGTGCAATGGTAAGATGTTAAAAATAAGATACCATGAATAACATATCATATTTAGTTGGTATCTAATACATTTGTTGAAAATTTAAAAGGTAACGTAACAATTTTAACCACTAGTTCTAGCTATGTTGTCTATAGGAGCATTGGTCGTGTGTTTATCATACAGTTTTTAGCATACACATTGCCAACAGATGTTCGATTAATTTTCAGGGGAGCTGTTTATAGAAATATTCGTTCTCCAGGTTGTACAGTGGTTGTTCTAATAGTTGCATGACATAAGTTATTTTCTCTACAATCTCATTTCAAACACATGTGCAAAACATGTAACATTTTTAGGTAAAAAGTGTGTGCTTCCTTCTATATGTGAGTAATTTTAGCATTTATACAATATACAATACAAAATTTATCAATGAGGTGCATAGTTCAAAAAGTGGAGATTAAGAGAGTGATAAAAATATTTATACAATGTGTTATATTGTGTAGCTATTATGTCTGAATTTTTTTCGTGTTATGAAATTAGAACGTCTTTTTTTCTTATTTCTATATATTTGATCTAATTCATATCTTTAGAGAAGGGAAGATGAACACAAGTAGAACAAATACAATTAAATATAGTGAAAACTTTTCTAAGAGGTGCATTTCTATTCTATTTATTGTCATTTCATTATTACATTATACAAATCTCTATTTTTTTTGCTATATTTTTTATATACTCTAACTAAAAATGATGTTTTTTCACTTTTCAAGAAACATGCAACACTTAGAGATTCATATCGAGTAGAACAACTACAAGGAAAATGGTACTTCAAATATTTCTATGAAACATTTGTGCATTTCTTAATTTTCCAGTTTAATATATGTAACAAGGAGATATAAAAGAGAATTTGTCTAAACTAAAATCTATTTAGTATTTTACCTATATGCATAGAAATCAAATTCTATATAGTAACTATGAACATGATATTAGAATATACATCAATAATGATTTGGAAATATTTGGTTATGTCTTCATAACCCAATTCTTAGTATCAATTATAATGTCCTTTTAAGTAGTGATTTGAGTGCAGTATTTCTAAACATGCAAAAAATATCAAATTCTCAATTGGTCTCAGAAAAAGATAATATCCATGATGTGACGATAAAAATGGATAAAGAAGTAGATATGGAAATGAGCACAATTATCGAAGTAGATATTGTAGGTGACATAACGAAAAGAGCATAAAAAAAGAAAGAAACATAGATGTGTCTAAGTTTAGCTAACTATATATCATATTTATTTTTTGTTTTCTTGAATTAATTTAAATTTAGTACTCACGAATAGGCAAAAAAATACTGATTCAATGTCATTATTAATCGAGGATATCAATAACAATATAACAATAAGCATGTTCCATGGCATAGTGTTACTTGCATATCAAAATTTTTGGAACAAAGTAAATTAGGCAAGATGAATATTATGTGCATATTTGAAATATTAGAAGGCCAAAATGACAATAAAACTGTGAGTGCTAACATAGTTTATTAAACAACATGAGGCAAAATTGATTGCAAATGCTAGTGTTTCTATTAGAAATTTCAAAGTAATTCCAAAGCACAAATATGATAGTGGTGACTATGAGGAACTATTTCACTAAATACCTTCAACATTGTAGAAAACATTTATCTTGTTTCCAAAGAGTATTGATTTTTTACAAATATGATGATTGCAGATTTGTCTTGTAGTCAAGTCCCATTTCTAGTTGGCACAATCAATGCCATTACAATTTCAACAACATAGAAATAGATGTAATATGTACTAGAAATCAATGATGGGAATGCATATCATGATAGTGCAATAGTAAGCTTCGATTTATTTGAATGTTTCATTGATAGAAAGTTATTATTTGTCTCTTATATGGTTTACATGTATTATTTTACAAATACTATGTATCTAAGAGGTTCAAGTACACAAGAAAATTCTTCCAACATATATTTCAATCCAAATATAATCGTAAGAAAACATTTTCCCACTCATCTTGCTAAACAAAATTGTTAAAAAACAAGATAAGTTTTTCTAAACTTCACAACCCATGTTCATATGTTCATTGAAAAGAAAAAAGAAAGTGGAAAGTCTCAGAAAACTACCTTCTTCTATGTGTGGAGTGTGCACTAGATATATTATATATATATAATATATATATATAATATATATATATATATATATATATAATATATATATTATATATATATATATTGATATATGAGAGAGAGAGAGAGAGAGAGAGAGAGAGAGAGAGAGATTTTATTTCAAGTTTCTAAGTCTCGGTTTTCTATATCAATTTTGCAGCCTTTGCAAGGACTACTAATGAAAACTAGTGCATATATGAATCCTTTTGAGTTTGTATGTGTAGAATGCAATAGTCTAATTACAACTGCTACAACTATGGATGAAATTATGGTTTATTATAGTCGCTGGTAGGAAAATTGTCGCTTTTTCAGTTCCATCAATTAAACTGTAGCATACATGCAAATGATGGGCCTACAACATATTATGTTCTAAGAGGCGTCGAACTAGAGAAAATATTGTCTGACCTATAAAAGGTTTCCTATTAGCAATATTGTGAAAATAAAGCAGTTGTTATTGATTTGTTGTCCAATTTGGAGATCCATGGCACATTACAATAAACCATCAAAATGTGATTTTGTGTATACAATGATGATTATCTTTGTTTGATAATATTATTATTGAGTTGTCAAAATCAAGGACTGTTGTACAAAAAGTATGTATATCCTTGTCACCAGTAACTAGTAAGACTAAATTATCATTGACTAGTTGGGAGGGGTGGGGGGTGTCCGCACTTCCATAGCTCCGCATCTCCACAATTCCAATCTTAACACTACCTTCTACTTTATGCTTCAATAATTTGACCTTTGTTGGAGAGATTTTTTAGTTCTTTTGGATGGTTAGGATTTGATTTCATCATGTGGTTAGTTGACATATAATTATTAACATTGTATAAATGTGTATTTGAATGAATTTCTTTGTTTAAGTTCCATGTTTTGTATTATTCTATTTACTAACATCTTATATACTCTAACATTCACAACATATAATATATAGCTAGATCATTACCCTATATTGTGTTTTCTTTTTTGCAATGTGATTTCTTACATCATTTTATTGATTTATCAAATCTACAAATCCTATAATTAGTAAAACAACATTAGAAAACGTTTTCCCTTGACACATGGTTTATGTTTACATAAACTTTGGCATCTCACATGACTTCTTAAACAAAGAAATAATACAAGGTAATGCTAGCATGTAACTTTTCCTAAAGGGGAGAACAAGATTTGTATGTTTGCAATTGTACAATTTCATTAGATTAGAGAACGAAATCGGATACTTTCACCCATAATGTTTGCAATAAACCATCAAATTGACATGATTTTTCATTTACAATGATGGTTGTATTTGTTTTGATTTTTGAGGAATCTAATGATCGTATGATTCTCCTTAGTTGCATTTTCAAGCAATCTACTAACAATATTCTAGAAATGATTACTATTGAGTTGCCAAAATAAAGAAGTATTCTATGGAAAGTGTGGATATCCTTGTTACTTGTAACTAGCAAGACTAAATTCGCATTGACTAATAGTGAAGAGTGGGTGATGGAGGGGAGGGGGGGAGGGGGGAGCACTAGTCTACACTTCCGCACCCTCATTCCAATATTAACACCACCTTTTTCTTTGTGCTTGAATAATTTGACCATTCTCATAGAACTTTTTCAATTTCTTAGATGATTGGGATTTGATTCCATCTTGTGATTACGTAATATTTATATATTAACATTATATAAAGACATATTTCAATGAATTTGTTTGTTTAAGTTCCATGTTTTGTACCATGTTATTTATTAACGTTATCTTTGCTATAACATTTACAGTAATGTGTAGCTAGTTCATTATGCTATGTCATATCTTATTTTGTTGCAATTTGATTTCTTACATTGTTTTATTGACCTATTAAATTTTCAAATCCTATGATTAGTAAACTAATATTAGAAAGACGCATTTCCTTGACACATAGTTTATTTTTGTATAGACTTTTCCATTGCACATGGCATTTTCAACAAAGCCATAAGAAAATTTAATGCTAGCATGTAACTTTTCCTAAACGAAAGAACAATATCCATTTCTTTGTGATTTTTATTATGTAAGTTTTCCTAAAGGAGAGAACTAGATGCATATGTTTGCAATTGTACAATTTGATTTGATTAGAAAATTAAAGAGAATATTGTCACACATAACATTTGAATTAGTCTTATGATCCAATTTGGCATAATTTACAAAATTTATGTTCCATGAACATGATCATAATATAAGTGTTACACCATTATTATACTATTCTACTATATGTTTCAAAAAAGTATTTGTTTTACCACGTCGAAAAATTTGCACTAAATGGCCTTTAGCATATACTAAATTTCAATATTGGTTGAGTCGGTAGTAAAATTTGGTAATGTTTTCTTTATTAATCAATTGTAGTTCCTCAAGGTTGGCACTTCTATCGGCTATTATGTGAGAATGGAGGTATGATTGCTCCATTTATGTTTTGCAATAGCTCTTCTAATTGTGTTCTTATGGGATCCAATTAATCCTCTAGTTTCCTAGTCATTTGTTGAGGTTCTAATATGCTATTCATTATCATTAAGATATCTTGGCTAATAGTTAATATATCTTTGACGAGAATTGAGATATATTGGTTGGATACATATAATTATTTCTACATGCTTTTTACATTCCTTCCTTCAACCATTTATGTCACTATTAGTATTGCAAAATTAACAACTAAAGCATGGTATTTTGAGTGATAGAGCGTCCCTCCCTCCTCCTTTGTTCGGATTACCAATTCTTTAGAACTACGATAATATATTATGGTGAAATGCTAAATTAATAGTGCCAAGAATATCAAAATTATCTTTCAAATTTGTGGCAAAGTTTCCATTTAAATAATTTTGGCTTAAAATGAAAACAACTTCAAGAGGAAATTTACTAGATTTTTTTTTGACAATGATAATACCAATAAGACTTAGAAAAAAACAATAAGGAAAATCTTGATAACACTTGTTAGTTTCAAAACAAATGAAGAAAATCACTTGTCTATGGATTTTAGAAATAAGTTCTGAGTTAACGAGCCTACAATAAGATTTAGGAAATTCATAAAACAAAAAAACATATGATAAATGAAACCTAGATAATGCTCATTCATTTTAGAACAACAAAATAAAATATTTTTCTCCAAGATTTTAGAAATCATTTCAAAGCCAATAGCCACTAATCATCATCAATTTGGCTAGAATTGGTTTTCCTAATATCCAATCAAAAAATGTTATTGCCATATCAATTACTATAAACCATATCCCTTTTTTAAAAATTTCGACTCGAGATTGTCCAATTCATATGATTGTGTTTCATGATTGTTACAATTGGCACTCTTTAGAAATTGATATCAACATTTTTTTTTTTTAATATCCTAATTCTCATTCTATTTTATTTATTGCATTGGGTTACTGCTTGTTTATGCAGTATTATTTTTTGTGTTAGCTCAAACTCAATGTTTGATTGTAATATGCACCCCTTGTTGTAACCTTTTTATGGCTAGATTAAGTAATGAGTGGCAAAAAGGCCATGAAAAATATCGAAATATGTATTTTACTAAATTAATAAATGGAACATAAGTACTGGGAACGAGACACCTAGATGTTGAGATTCTTTCCAAAGAAGGACAAACAAAAATCTCATTAGAAAATGAGATTAGAGTATTCTTTCATGGGAAAAGTTATAGAAGAACTTTTAGATAAACTTAATGGATGGGAGAGAAAGATCCATTAAGTTTCTTAACTGGAGAAAGATGCTAACCTTGGAAAAGCTTAAAATAACTATGGGAGAAAAAGATGGGATTTGATGGAAAATCCTAGGCAAGTGGATAAAAAGATGCACAAAAGCGAGACACCGCTAAAAGAAATTTTATCATGAAAGAAAGGTATAAAATACATAGTAAAAGGATCAATGGGGGGATTGATCGGCTCCTTGGAAAGTATTCTCGACTCAAGGGAAACTAGAAGTGAAATTCATGGTTAAGTGCTAGGTGTGCTCTGCAAGTACTAGTTCCTACCGTTAACTCTGGTCAAGAAAATATATACAAAATTCTCAGTTACTACAAGGAAAATTGGTGAGGAAAATCTATACAAAATTCTTCTGAAAGTTAAGTTTGAGATTATCTTGTTTGGTACATATAAATATTTGAAATGGTTTGAGTATGTGATGGGTGTGAGATTTTGGGGTTTAATTGAAATCCCTTTCCCTAAAAATATCGATCTTGAGGCTTGTGGGTTATGGCCCACAAAACCTTATCAGAAGCGTTCTTTAGGCTTTTAAGCCTTAAACCATGGACTTACAACACTATCGGAGCCTTTTCACACTATCGGACCTTATCCACCATTAGAGGCTTTAAACTATCTATTTTCAATCCTTAAACCTCTCGTCAATGCAACACTTTACAAAGAATACATGGGAAAAATGTGAAAACCCCATTCCGAAACCTTATGGCAGACTTCAAACATTATAGACCAGCCTCTATAAATATCGGTGGGTCCACCCTTATCGCCCCACGGCAATGCTCTGATGCCAACATCCGAATGCTGACACCTCTGATCACTGATTATCTTTTCGGCGATATTGCTATCACTCTATCGCAATTGCAAATTCCATTGTTGCGGTCCTTTGGCCTTACAGACATGTGATCACCGATTGCATTAGAGCTATTGATCTAGACTCAGGATGCTATGGCTGTCGCTTCATCACATAGTCGTAGTCACATTGTTACAAGGGTCGCTTCCGATATCACCAAGAGGCTCCACCAATGCGATAAGGATCTGGACCGTTGATCTTAAGAGATCTAATGGTTCTTGGGCATTCTGACAAATTTTTCCTTTAACTTGGTTTTCCACCATTAGAAAGATTTATGCGTTAAACACAGCTCTATGACAATCTATGCCATTCACCAATTCATGCATAACATTCATGTACATAATATTTACGCCATATATTGGATCACCATCAATCCTACTGTGATCAATGGTTGATCAAACCGCTCAAAATTGGGATTTGAACCCATGCACACACATATGAAATAGAATTGAAAGGAGACACATTACACTGACATGCTGGAACCACAAAAAACACACACACACACACACACACACACACACACACACACACACACAACACACACACAATATATATATATATATTATAACATATTTAGTAGGATTACAACTAACACATTTCATCCTTAGAACAGGGTCTCCTCTTGACTACATTGGATCTGTCTCCCTCTCTTCTCTGAACACACAGGTTCATGACACACACACACATACATAGACGTGCGCGCACACACACACACACACACATATATAGAAGCATTGTTGGATCAGATCACGAAAGGATCTGGTCAATCCTCCAACAAAAGCCCTTAAAGCTCTCATTACATGCATGCACATAACACATGGCATATTACATTAAAAAGTATTCAAGACTTTATCCATCCATCCTTTAAATCTATTTTAAATCTGTTTTAAAACAGAATTTTCCCTGTTTTACTCCCCTGGTCTATGCTAACTTTATTTTTCCACTTTGGATTCCTCCCTTTATCTAAGGGTGCTAGATGCTCTTGCATCAGACTCTTGAGGCATAAAAATTTATGACCTCCTAGTCATATGCTTCTCCTTGTCCTTCGCAATTCTACCCATTGCATTCTTCAGTGGAACTACTTTCATGATTTTCTGTGAGCTGCAACCAAACCTCTGCAGTAACAATCTCCTTTTTCTACACGATACCTCACCAAGCTCTCCTCACTCACTCTTTTGGCATATTTCAGGTTCTCTCCTCTGGAATCATATGAGCACTTCATGCTCTAGGTTTGCTGCAAATCATCTCACCTTCTGCTATCGCTATCTGCATGACAGTAAGACCACAAACTCTCTAGCTTAAACAATTGTACCTCCTGCTTCTTCTTCTTTCTCTTTGGAATCCTTCTCCTCGTAGGAAACTTTTCCTGCTCTGATACCAAATGATGAGTGTGAGATTTTGGGGTTTAATCAAAATCCCTTTCCCTAAAAATATCAATCTTGAGGCTTGTGGGTTATGGTCCACAAAGCCTTATTGGAAGCATTCTTTAGGCTTTTAAGCCTTAAACCATGGACTTACATCACTATCAGATCCTTTTCCCACTATCAGCCCTTATCCACCATCAGAGGCTTTAAAATATCGACATTCAAGCCTTAAACCTCTCGTTAATGCAACACTTTACAAAGAATACATGACACAACTATGAAAACCCCATTCCGGAACCTTATAGCAGACATCAAAACATTATAGACCCATCTCTATAAAGATTGGCGGGTCCGCCATAATCGCTCCATTGTAATGCTTAGATGCTGACCTTTGACTGCCGACACCTCTGATTATCTTTTCGGCGATATCACTATTGCTCTACCACAATCGTACATTCCATTGTCGTTGTAATGACCTGCGTTCTACCGGTGAAGTGCGACCGCAGGTGAGGCTCGAACGAGCTGTGGTTGGACGAAGTGCGGTAGCGTTTGGTGGATGTGCGAGCTCCTTGGTTATGCAATGGGGATAATGTTCATAAGGAGAGGAGGCAAGCACATTTATATGGCGTGTAGCATGTGCGAACTTGTATGGAGGCCGACATGAGGCTTAGGGGGCTTTTGCGATGGAGCAAGGGCGTGGGTGAGGTTGGCTGGGCAAGCCATGACCTCCCCTACAATGCATATATATGGGAGTGCATTGGAACTCATTTGGTCATCTCACAATCACCCATCACTTGATCATCTTCGCTCATGTAAGGAGAAGGCGCAAAACTACAAGGTGGACGCACAAGAGGTAAAGGCGCAGATTTGGAAGATGCACCCATTCTTGGGCGAGGCCGCATGGAGTTAGGTGTCGACTCGGTTTTGGGTGAAGGTGTGGGCAAGAGTGCCCAGTGGTTGGGTGAGGTGTGCCCGGTGTATGTGTGGCGCCCGATTTGTGAGAAGGTGCACCTGACGATGGAAACAAAGGAGCGTCTGCTTTGTGCGAAGGTGCCCGACGATGGAACGGAGGAGCGCCCGGTTTGTGCGACAACTTGGCATGGGTGTCTTGGCGACTCTGGTGAGCACGCACCCATCGTGCAAGTGTGCATGGTGACTTGGTGAAGTGTTGAGATTGTGAACGGAGGTGTGTCTCAGGTGGAGGCGCCCGTGTGTGGCGACTTGGAGGCGCGCCCGAGTTGGGAAAACAAGACGATCGTGCGACGAGGCGAACAAAGGGTTGGTGAGTCATGCGGCGACCATGCGGAGATGCCGACGAGTTGGGAAATCGAGTTAGCCGAAGTTGTGAAAAATTGGCTAAGTGTAAATTTGGGGTTTCCCAAGATTTAACTTGTGCATTGTAAAAGTGAAGATTGTATAATATATTGATATCGGGCAGACTCATATTGCAAGGAGTTGCCCCTCCCTTTATACTATTGTGCATTTATCTTGTATAATGCTGTTGATAATGAATGCGTATGGGTGTTCATTGGTGTAAAGGCACATTAATAATACTTGGTACCAAAAAATAAAGCTAAGTATGGATTGTTAAGGCGTAGTCTACAATCGTAAGTATTGGTATCAGAGCTCAGTTGGAGTTGGTATCAGAGCTAGTGAAGTGCAGAGGGGGTTGCTGAAGAAGTGTTGATCCCACTACACTATCGTGAGTTGGTATCAGAGTTGATATCCGGGTTGATGAAGAAGTGACAGTGGAAGAAGGTACTTGCAGGTGAAGGAAGCTAGTTTCACATATAAGTGGAACAAGGGCCGGTTCATGGTTGCAAGGAACTTGGTGAAGCTGGTGAATGGTGAAACAGGTTTAGCAGGGGTGAAGCATTAGTGCTTGGGCCAAGCTCAATGACAAGGCATGGAAGGTTTGGAAGAATGCGAAGGGAAGCTCTTGCTTACCTTATACAGGTTGAAGCAGATGAAAGAGGAGAATCCCTGGATTCGAGAGAAGCTTGCAGTATTGGAAAAGAATGTTGAAGAAAAACTTCTTCAACTTGGATGGACAATGGAGCAAGATGAAGTTGTAGATTATACTGACAAGGAAGAGGAAGTCGTGATAGTTGAAGATTTTGCAGACATGATCATGATGGAGGATGAACTTGAGATTGATCAAGTTGGACCAGGATCGTGCAGTTTGCAGACATGTATGGATGAGGGTACTCTCATGGAGGAACCTCATGATGATGATGTAAGTACTATTGATACTTGTGTTTCACTTGAGCATTTGGTAGATGGAGCATATGCAGGGAAGGGCAAAAGCAATTTTTCGATGCTAGGGAGCATCCTACCATGGATGTTTATGATGAGACCTTGTATGGAGAAGCAAAGATTGTTGACTGTTGCAGGAATTGTTGGGGTTGTTTGTGACCTAATGGTAGAAGGTACAAAGGCCCATGACGAGGGGGGAACATGATGATCGTTGTGGATGAATGGATCATGCTTTAGTCACATAAGCTAAGTGCCCGACATGACTCATGGACAGATTGAAGGGCACACACTTGGGTGGAATTCTCATGGCAGAGACCAAGAGATAGTCTTGGTGGACCCTTTGGTGGAGGAGCTATGATGGAAGGGACTTGTAATGATGATGATATGGTTGGGTGACCGAGTTCACTAGACCGAAGATTACAAACTTGGATGAGGATGACCGATTGTTGTGATGGGTCTACTTGGTTGGACTACATGGGCAACTTAGTCATGGATGTCAGGTTGAAGACATGGAGCTTTGCAGTCTTATGCAGGGACATTATACAAGAGCACTTATAGAGGTGTCACTTATGGGCATCCAATGAGGAGTTCCAAGGTAGGGATGTTTTGCAGGTGGATTTGCTAGTGTGACATGGAGATGTTTTATGTACGAGCCGATGGAGAGGTTGTGTACTCTTGTACAACAAGGCCATGGACTTGGATGGAGTTGTGAGCAGACTATGGGGCATTCTTACTACATGGAGAGCTGAGGCATCTTGCAGAGACCTTTGGGCCGAGACTTCTATGCTTGCTGAGATGTTGGTTGGGGATGACTCATGGAGCTCATGATGACATGAGATTGTTGTGACTCTTGGGGACTTCATATATGGTGGACTTGGAGGATCTGATGCATTGAGGAGCTGAGGTCAGAGACTTTGATGCAGGATGGGGTGGATACTTTCAATTACATGTATGGGAATGGCTTGAAAGAGTGACTTGATGTGGAGGATCGATATGAGACACTTTGGAGTGATGGAGTTATGACAATGATGATGCCTTGGTGGCAACACTTAGGCATGGGTTGAGCCGAGACTTAACCACTTATGACACATGGGAACTGATTGATCTATGATCATGGGCAGCACATGGATAGATGAGACAGGTGCATACTTGTTTCTATGATAGACTTGAGGGATGGCACATTGCAGAAATGATGAAGGTTGCTTCATGGGCCTGGATGTGGCACACTGAGAGTTGGAGTTTGATGAGATGGTCTCTTCATATTGAGGAGGCACACATATGGACGATGATGTTAGGATAGATGTGGCTGATTTCATGTAGCACATTGACACCAAACATCATGGACAACATGTTGCAGATGAGATGAGGACTACTTCATGGACCTGAGCATGGCTTACACTTATATGGAGATGGATTCTTGATCGAGTTGAGGATGTGACAGGATGTTCAGAGAAACAACTAATGGTGGCATGAGGATTTGCATTCTCATGGTTTGAGCGTGACAGTTGGATTAGCTACCTAACTAGTTCAGACATGGGGGTCGACAGTGTGCAGGGATGTGTTATTATTTGTTGGAGTATCATGGCAGTAGTTCACATGAGGACGACACATGATGAGGTCGACACGATATGTTGCAGTGGACATGTAGCTTGAGATGGAGGGGCCAGCCTTCCACGATGGAGAGCAACATGTGGAGATTGTGACAGGGTGGTCAATGGTCATGGATTGAGATGATTTTCGATGTATGACATATCGATGGGTGTATACCTTGGTATGGTGATCTTGGTGACAAATGGTTGCCAAGGCAAGACATGATGGAGACAATGGTTCTACATATGTTGCAGAGATGTTTGCAGTATGTGGAAGAGTTGACATCGTGGATGATACAGTTGATCTTGGCGGATGGCTACCAGGATGGTGTGTTGCCGAGGATGACAACGGTTCCAGGTGGAGGAGGATGTAATGACCTGCATTCTGTCGGTGAAGTGCGACCGCGGGTGAGGCTCGAACGAGCTGTGGTTGGATGAAGTGCGACAAATTTTGGTGGATGTGCGAGCTCCTTGGTTATGCGATGGGGATAATGCGCATAAGGAGAGGAGGCAAGCATGTTTATATTGCGTGTAGCATGTGCAAACTTGTATGGAGGCCGACATGAGGCTTAGGTGGCTTTTGCGATGGAGCAAGGGCATGGGTGAGGTCAGATGGGCAAGCCATGACCTCCCCTACAACACATATATATGGGAGTGCGTTGGAACTCATTTGGTCATCTCACAATCGCTCATCACTTGATCATCTTCGCTCATGTAAGGAGAAGGTGCAGAACTACAAGGTGGACGCATAAGAGGTAAAGGCATAGATTTGGAAGATGTGCCTATTCTTGGGCGAGGTCGCATGGAGTTAGGTGTTGACTCAGTTTTGGGTGAAGGCACGGGTAGGAGCACCTGGTGGTTGGGTGAGGCGTGCACGGTGTATGTGTGGCGCCCGATTTGTGCGAAGGTGCGCCCGATGGTGGAAACGAAGGATTGCCTGCTTTGTGCGAAGGTGCTCGACGGTGAAACGGAGGAGCGCCCAGTTTGTGCGATGACTTGGCATGGGTGTCTTGATGACTCAGGTGAGCACCTGCCCGTCATGCAAGTGTGCACGGTGACTTGGTGAAGTGTTGAGATTGTGAACGGAGGTGTGTCTCAGGTGCAGGCGCCCGTGTGTGGTGACTTAGAGACGCGCCCGCGTTGGGCAAACAACATGATCGTGCGACGAGGTGAACAAAGGGTTGGTGAGTCATGCGGCGATCGTGCATAGGTGCTAATGAGTTGGGCAATTGAGTTTGCCGAAGTTTTGAAAAATTGGCTAAGTGTAAATTTGGGGTTTCCCAAGGTTTAACTTGTGCATTGTAAAAGTGAAGATTGTATAATATATTGATATCGGGCAGACTCATATTGCAGGGAGTTGCCCCTCCCTTTATACTATTGTGCATTTCTCTTGTATAATGTTGTTGATAATGAATGTGTATGGGTGTTCATTGGTATAAAGGCACATTAATAATACTTGGTAACGAAAATAAAACTAAGTACGGATTGTTAAGGCGTAGTCTACAATCTTAAGTATTGGTGAAAAGAAAAAGGTTGGTAGTGCCACACCTCGCCTAACACTGTTGGAAGAATACTGTAGGCTTGGGGGCATGATAGTCGTGGTCCTTTGGCCTTACCAACATGCATTTTTCCTATCACATTAGGGTTGTCGATCTGGACTTAGGATCTGATGGTTGTCGCTTCATCGTATAGTCGCAGTCGCATTGTTACAAGGGTCGGTTCAGATATCACTAAGAGGCTCTGCTGTTGTGATAAGGACGCGGACCATTGATCTTAAGAGATCTAATGGTTCTTGGGCATTTTGGCAAATTTTCCCTTTAACTTGGTTTTCGACCATTTGAAAGATGTGGGCGTTAAACACAATTCTGCCACAATCTCTGCCATTCACCAGTTCACACGTAACATTCATATACATAAGACTTACACTATATCTTGGATTGCCATCGATCCTACTGTGATCGATGGTCAATCAAACCACTAAAAATTGGTATCTGAACCCACACACACACATACGAAACAGAATTGAAAGGAGACATATTACACAAACATGTTAGAACCACAAAACACACACACACACACACACACACACACACACACACACATATATATTATAATATACACAGTAGGATTACAACTAAGGCACTTCAACCTTAGAACAGAGTCTCCTCTCTACTACATTGGATCTATCTCCCTCTCCTCTCTCAACACACATGTTCATGACACACACACACACACATATATAGAAGAATTGTTGGATGGGATCATGAAAGGATCTGATCAATCCTCCAACAAAAGCCCTTAAAGCTCTCCTTACATTCATGCACATAACACATGACATATTACGATAAAAAGTCTTCAATACTTTATCCATCCCTCCTTTAAATCTATTTTAAATCTGTTTTAAAATAGATTTTTCCTTGTTTTACTCTGGTGGTCCGCGCTCACTTTGTTTTTCAGCTTTGGATTCCTCCCTTTGTCTAAGGGTGGTCCATGCTCACTTTTTTTTCCAGCTTTGGATTCCTCCCTTTGTCTAAGGGTGATGGATGCTCCTGCATCAGTATGAATGGACTATGATTCATACTATGAATCTATTGTGAGGTACATCAGATTTATCGTATTTCTAATGCTAGGATGGTTTTATATAACTAGCACGTATGAATGGGTACACATGGTTAATTATAAGAAATACTTAAACAAGAAAAGTATTGGGAGTACCCCTAGTATCGTAGTAATCGTATATAATATTATAAGGACTGTGATGTAAGAATCTAATAGGGAATTAACCCTATATCCGGGAACTACATTTTGGTTTGACCGAGATACATATAATTATAAATTATGGTTAGATTCAGTGAATCAATCACTAGAAATGGGAAAAACAATGCAAAAGTATAGTTAGAGAGTTGTTACCAAGTGTGGTGTATTGGGTTCTTGTTACCGAGGTTATCCCAGGCTAGCATTATTTGGTCAAGATACATATTAGTGTAAAACATTCCTCATAGGGTGGACATCGTCTTCGACATGGATGTTGGAAATAATACTGAGAGGGGGGGGTGAATCAGTATTATCAGATCAGTAAAAAAAAATTATTTTCTTACTCAGATTCATATACGCTACTTCAGTTAAGGATATTCGCGTGTATACGTGACTGTGTCTAAAGAAACTAGCGTATATCCAGATTATTTATAAGTCAGATAATCCATTACATGTTGATCTTTAGATAATACATCAGAACTTTATTGACCATATGAACAGTAAACAGAAGCAATAAACAGAACAGATCATCACACACAAGAAGCACACATGAACACCATGATATAAGGTGGAAACCCAATGTGGGTGAAAACCACCTGCTGCAATTTGTTTCTATCTTCCTTTAATATGAAACTTCTTTTACAATGTACTGGTGCAGTCCTTTACCAGTATGCAGGCTACAACCTGTAGAGAGCTACAACCCTCTCTCGTTCTCCAGCTTCTCCTGGAAGGGAGCTACAACCCCCATAGTTCTTGTACTAGCTAAGATACTAGTACGTAGGCGCCAACCTACAGTCTTCTCTCCTCCAGGTATCACGTTTCATAAATTTTCAGACTGGATACACTGAAGCACAACTCTATAATATTAAGGCCACGCTTTATCCAATTTTCATACCAGACCCATCAATATCATTGAAGTACACAAACACTAGCATCATCAAACTCTGAAGCACCTAATACTGAATCACTGAAACCCTGTCAACAAAAGTAGTCACCAGAACACAGAGCAGAACCCTGAACTCTGCAACACTATTCAAAACCAACTGTATCATCAAAAATCATAGCTTAAATGCTATACGCTACTTGGACGAACCAAACCCGCGTACATACGCGCTTTTACCAAATCCAGCCCGCATAGAGATCTATAAATATTCAAACATGACTTGCAGCGATTTCAAACTTAAGTTATACCCAGTTCAGATCATTACATGCGTCAGTATACAGATCTAGAATAAACATAATCAATCATATAGAGATAGTTCATTCAAACCATTTGATCCCGATCTATCCTTAGATCTTGTTCTCCATCAACTTGTGAGATCCTTCCTTAGCTTAGATCAAGAAACCCATAACCTGCATACTGGATCTCATCCTTCATCAGATATTCAAGACTTTCTCAATCCCTTTGCCTAATGATCTTCTTCTCCTTTTATAGTCTTAGGCCTTGCTCAATACCATGGTCCAAAACCATAACAAACCAATACCATCAACTCAATACTAGGGATCAACACATCTGTCGAGATGCCATGGTCCAAAAACCATAGGTTCAAATTCCAAGGACTAACCGCCACGGACCAAAGGTATGTTTTCCAACATATACGTGCTTTTCCTTGCATGAATGTGCGTGCATATGCATACGTGACTTTGTAACGACTAACATGCGTGTATTCGCGGATCTGTCACGATGAACCTGCGTATATGCATTTTCTCTTCATTCTTGTAGTCTTTGTTCATCAATTCCTTGCTGCTGACCTTCTGCATTCTGATTTGTCATCTGTGTGGTTTTGCCATCAAGGACAACACTTATCTCATAATTCCAACAATCTCCCCCTTTGGACTTGATGGCAAAGCTAGCTTGTCACACTTTAGAACCATCGTCTGATTCCTTTGAGTTGTCCTGCCTCCCATGCATTCAGTCACATCTGATATTTCTTCTGTAGATTCATCTAAGTATATGTAAGTGAGATGATCTTCTATGAGAGGGTTTCCATCAAGTACAACACATGCATCATAATGCCAACATTCCTGTGGAAAGCCATTGCTCAAAACCCCGCCTAGTTGTATCACATTAAATCAGAAATATGAGTGAGGATACAAATCTTGTTCTCACTAGAACAATTCCACACAAGTATGCTCACCTCTCTAGCCCACAAGCCCACTATTAGCCAACACTTACCCAATTTCCACTGCCTTCCAAGCCCCTATTTCCTTGAGCAATTCCTAGGATGAATAACCCTTATCTAAAGGGAATTCATGCTTCCATAACTGCGCAATCCAAACATAGGTCCTTCTTTGATTGCATGCATGCTCTTTAAAACTCAATAAATCATATAATTGATACTACACTGTCCCTGAACTCTAGTGTTAATAGGGTCTTTCTCTGAATTGACATGCATGAGTTTATCATGAGGGAATCTTCAGTTAACTGGAGTAGCACTTGTGGATGCACCAATGCACCAACTGACTGTTAGTCCTATATTAGTTCTACAAACAGTTAGAACTAATTTAATTGACCATAACACAATAAACCGAGTTATCTAATTAAATACTCAATTTAAACTCATATTGTACCCTTTCGGTCAGATGGACTCCCTGCCCAATCTGCATCCATGAAGCCTTGAAGCATCACTCCTTTTTTCTATTTGTACCATAATCCGTACTGAGTAGTGCCCCTAAGGTATCTCAATACATGCTTTTCTGCCTTCCAATACAGCTTGACAGGCCTAACCATCGCTTGACTCAGTTGGTTAACTGCATAGCATAAATCTGATTGTGTGTTCACCAAGTACGAGTGAACCCAAAAGCTACCTGTAAACAATAGCTTCCACTACCTCTCCCAAAGCAGTATCCTCCTTCCTCCAGTTACGAGATAGAGGAGTCTCCATAGGCTTACAACTCTCCATGTGGAACCTACTGAGTATCTCATTAGCATATTTTCCTTGAGACACAAATAACTCCCCATCACCCTGCCATCCATGCATAGAAAGTAATGCATGAGCCCCAAGTCCTTCATCTCAAACTCTCTTGCAAGTTCCTCCTTACAATATTTGATCAGCTGATCATCACCTGTCTATATGAGATCATCAACATAAAGTACAATGATCAACAATTTACTTTCTTCCACTATGTGGTATAGGTCCGTCAACCCGGTGAAGTAGCCATATATCTTGGTGTACGAAGAACGAGGTGCTTTCTTCATCCCACACAACGTTATCTTGAGTAGACACACATGGGACTCATGGTTGAAGGTTTCAAAACTTTCAGGCTGCTCTATGTACACCTCCTCCTTAATCGTGGCATTAAGGAAGTTTGTCTTCACATCCATCTGATGTATCTTCCAACCCATCTGCGCTGATAGTGCTAGTATAGATCTGATCGGTGGGTACCTTTCAAAAAAAATAATGGTCTCATCATAGTCAATCCCCTCTACCTGTGAAATACCACTAGCCATAAATCTAGCCTTATGCTTCTCCACACTACCATTTGTAGCTTGTTTTACCTTGTAAAGCCAATGGGAGCTCACCATGGACTTATCCTCTAGTCTTGGAACCACATCCCAAACACTATTAAGAACTATGTAGTCATACTGATCCACCATGGCATCAACCCAAATCAGTTGTTACAGTTCATGCTCAAAGGAAGATGGTTCTGTCACAACACAACCACTCATAAGAGACACGTATCCAGTGTACTTGTAAAGTGACCTCCTCTGTTTGCGTTGTGATTTCGGTGCTCCCACATTCTCTTTATCATTCAACAACAATATATTTGCCTCTCGGGTGCACTTTCTCCTATCTCTAGAAGACTCTGCCCAAGTGGATGTCTCCACTCTCAGATCCTCTGCATGTGGCTGCTCCACATCTCTGAGGCTCCTCAACCTTAAGAGCTAAAAGCTCCTCAACAACATGTAGCTCAAGTTCCCTCTCAAGGGAAACTCACATGGTCTTCTCCTCATCGAATTTGACATCCCTGCGAACCATTGTCATCCTGTTGGTCGACAAGTACACCTGATAGTTGTGAGGTGCATCAATGTACCCCACAAATATCCCCAACTTTGCTGTTGGCTCAAGCTTCTTCCATGCATTTTTGGTCAGATGGAAATATATTGATGACCCAAATATCCTAAAGTGATCAACATCTGGCTTCTTACTAGAATAATCCTCCTTTGGTGTCTTCATCCCAAGTATCTGAAGTGGTCTATGGTTTTGAACATAAAACGGTGTGTTGCATGCCTCAACCCATAAATGTACTGGAAAGCCCTAATCATGCAATATCACCCTTGCTGCCCCTACTATGATTATGTTCTTCCTCTCGACCACCCCATCCTACCGAGGATTATGGACTGTCATCAATTCCCGTTTAATCCCTTCTGCTGCACAGAAGTTCTTAAACTCTTTTTAGACATACACACCGCCATTATCACTCCATAGAGCTTTAACCTTATTTCCCGACTCTTTGTCAACCAATGCTTTAAATTTACAAAACTTTGTGAAATTTTGATCCTTCTTCTACATGAAAATATCTAGCATTTACGAGAAAAGTCATCAACAAATATATCATAATACCTGTGTTTGGCCATGGATTTTGTCGAGAATGGTCCACACACATCAGAATGGACTTGTTGGGTCTTGAAAATGTCATTCATTTCCATTAAACTTTCAATATTATGTCCATTATATCACCTCCATTTCACCTCCATTTCACTACTATGTCACTACATTCACCCCACTTTCATTATCATTGGGCCACATTTATGTTTTTCCAAACTCTATTAATTCTTAGACTTTTTAAGTGAATTTGTGGTTAAAAATTAGAAAATAATGTGCATATGCTTATGCCTAGCAAGTGGGTTGAGATTGTTGACATGTGTAGGACAAAAGGAGGCTTCTAGAAGACCTTTATGTGGCACCCTAAGGCCAAATTCGAATTTAAGTGGAAAGAATCATGGGATCATGAGGATATGTGTCACATCTCCTAATTGTATTGAAACTCTAAGAAGACATGTGTCTTATCAATTCCTATTTTGATTAGGACTCTAGAGGTAGAGGGAGAGATTCACGGACTTTCATTAATGAGATGGCTTCTCATCTTTTTGTATAAATAAGAGATCTCTCTCCTTCATTTTTTAGCTTGGCTTTTTCGTTCTTTAGCTTAGAGTTTAGAGTTGGTAGCTTGGAGCTTGTAGTTCTTCTTTGATGGCTTTGGAAATCTTTAGAGAGCTTTGTTGTACTTTGTAATTTTGAAAAATTTGAATAAAGCTTTGATGTTCTCAACATGGAAGGAGATGTGAAGTAGATGTCATGGAGCATATTAGAATGTAAGGTAGAATAGATTTTATTTTGTAATTTTGCTTTGATTTCATTCATGTATGTCATTTTATTTCTTTGAAGTTTGATAGTTTAGATTTTCCATTCATGCAAGTGTGTTCAACCGGTTGATGGTAGATTAGTTTTTCTTTACATGTTCTTGTATTTGCTTTTTAGTTTTTGCTCGAGCTTTTTAATGTAGTTTTTGCATCAAGTGGTGATATGACACTTGCTTCCTTTGTTGAACTTTACTTTTTAATTCCAGTTTTTATGCTTTTATTTTAGTGAGATTTGTTTACTGCTTTTTAGATAGCTTCAATATCAATTCTTCATGCTATATGATAATATCTCCGGTGCCCTTAGCTTAACCTCGTTTTAGAAGTTAATTGGCGAGCTATTAGATTATAGGTGAAGTAATTGATTTTTCTTTCATTAGTCTGCAAGTAGATAGTTTAGATATCAGTTCTTCATGCTATATGATGATATCTCCGGTGCCTTTAGCTTAACCCCATTTTAGAAGTTAGTTGGCGAGCTATTAGATTATAGGTGAAGTAATTGATTTTGCTTTCATTAGTCTACAAGTAGATAGTTTAGATATCAGTTCTTCATG
>APFE031536623.1:31152-219489 GCA_000404065.3 Pinus taeda | reverse complement strand
ATTTTCAGTACTTCATCTTTAGCTTGATTTATGTAGCTGCATGTTTACACTTTTGTTCAAGTTCTGATTTTATAGATAGCATGTTTTGGGATCTTTGAAGTGCTAAGTTTGGAAATTATCATAAGAAACATAAACCTTGTCTTCCACTCTACATCCACACTTGATCTTTAAAAGCATTCTTAAAACTTTAAACTAGGATTTCCATTACATTAGAATACTTTAGGAGACCAAGAAGAACAAAACCCCAAAACAACATAAACTATAAAACAACGAAGTAAGAAAAAAGGTTAACTAAGCACATATGGTGCACCACACTTCATTAGTTTACGATACCCAGATTGATAATTTATGTAGAGCAATTTAAGACGTTAAATTGACTAGACATTTTTGGCGCCGTTGTCGGGGAAGTGTGTCACGTGGAATGAGTCGATCTTGCGGACAAGATAGACCTTCCTAGAATCTAAAAAGACCTAATGACAAGCAAACCAACCAGACACTATCTTTCTCTAAATGTGCTTTATAAATAATGGCAAACAAATGTGTTTAAGGCCTACCTCATGTCCAACGCAAGTTTGGGGATGCCTTCGCTCCTTTGATCCAAGAAAGTTCCTTTGTCGCAAACCTGCAAACACAAACAAGGCAAACGATTAAATAGCACCTGAATAACCAGTATTATAAAACATATTTAACATGAAAGTCAAGGAGTCCATGAAACAAATAACATGAGATACTTGTTGAGAAAAATGAGCTTGATTGTATTAAGTCAAAAGGAGAAGAACCTTACAACCTTTGCCTTGACGCTGTACAAGCTCCTCCCAGGGTCCAACAAGAAGTCTCCTCAACTTTGACAAGCTTCACTCACTCCCCAATGAAGCCAAAAAGGTATGTGATCTCTCCTCTTAAGCTCAAATAGGAAGTCTTGATTTCACTACCATTTACCCTCAAAAGTTCAGCTTCTAACCTCTCCAGCCACTAACCCAATGCCTCAATTTATAGTGCAATAGAGGTCAGTTACTAGGTCCTCCTTCAAAGGGATAGAATCCTCCTTCAAAGGGATAGCTCCTCCTAACAAGGGATTAGCTCCTCCTCTTTTGGGATGCATGAACCACTTTGGAGCGAACAATCCACGTCAAAATCCCTTCTAGAAAACTCTAGAATTAACCCAAAGTGAGTTTTTTAAGATAAAAATTGCGTCTTTTGACTTTCACAGGGGTACGCACCCTCCTCTTTACATACAGAGCTTATAAGTACGCAGATATCTTGAACAAAAGGTGCGGGCCCGCAGGAAAAAGTGAGAGAAAGTGCGGACCCAGAGTTACATTGCTTTTTTGATGTCTTTCTCTCATTTCTAAAGCTTGTTTTGAAGAGCTGAGGTTTGCGACTTGCTTAGGAAGCTGACATAGGTGGTGATAGACCCATACTGACTGCAAATAATCAAGGTGACGATATTTTTGTGTAACAGGGTCTCTAACTGAACTGACATGCATGAGTTATTTATGAGAGAATATTCAATTACCTGAAGTGCAGTAGTTACATGCATGCATGCATTAACTAACTGAACTCACAATTAGTTCAACAAACTATTTGAACTAATCTAACTGGAGTTAACTCAGTTAACTGAGTTAACTAATTACAACTCATCCTTATCTCTTTAACTGAGGGATAAATTTCTCAATTAATGGGATAATTGTTGCATGTCCTCACATGGACTTCATGTTTGCTTTTCTACAACTAATTAACACAATATGAATTAATTAATTATTTTACAAACAGCTGCTAAGATCAAATTCGAATTTAACTTCTCTATTTTAGTTCAGGGACTAACTAAAATAGGAAGGTATCCCGAAATGCTATTTATGGTAGTGCTATTTTCAACACTCCCTCTCAACAAGAAAGAGATTATCAGTAACCCCTATCCTATCTCTGTGGAACTCCAACTTGCATTTTTACAATGCCTTCATCAATATTTCTGCATCTTATTCCTCAGTTGAAATGTACAACAACAACATGATCCTCTTGACCACACAGTCTTGAAGATGGTGATACCGGATATCAATGTGCTTGGACCTGTCATGAAAAACTAGATTCTCAGAGAGTTGTGGGCTATATCTATGTACCCCACAAGTATTCCCAACTCAACTGTTTGATCTAGCTTCTTCCGGGCATCTTTGGTCACATGACAGTAAACGGATGATCCAAATATTTGGAAGTGACTCACATCTAGTCGCTTCCTGGAAAAGGCCTCCACAGGTGTCCTCATTCCCAGTATATGGTGTGGGCTTCTATTCGCCAAGTATACTACTGTATTGCATGCCTCAGCCCACAAATGTAGTGGTAGGCTTTGGTCATGTAGCATCACTCGAGCTGCTCCCACAATCAATCTATTCTTCCTTTTGGCCACCCCATTCTGTTATGGGTTATGGGGTGCTGCCAACTCTTGTATAATTCCTTTTGTAGCGCAGAAGTCTTTAAACTATTGGGAGACATACTCTCCACCATTGTCACTACACAAGGGTTTTATTTTCTTTCCAGATTCTTTCTTTTCCAAGGCTTTAAACTCACAAAATCTCAAGAAGGTTTGATCCTTCTTTTGCATAAAGTAGATCCAACATCTATGAGAAAAATCATCAATAAAAATAACATAGTACCATTGTTTAGCAGTGGAGTCTGTAGAGTAAGGTCCATAAACATCTAAGTGAACTCGCTCCACGATTTCTCTAGCTCTACTATCTCGATCTGGAAAGGAAGATTTCGCATACTTACACAAGGTACAACCTTTTCATGTATTCATCTACTCTAGTTTTCTCTTCAGAAGTCCGGTAGAAATCTGTTGCATGATCTTTAGGGCTCCAGGGTGCAAGTGGCCTAATCTTCATTGCCATAGCTCACCAACACCTTAGCTCTGCACCATCTCAGCTTTGGAACTCAATGTAGCACAGTCATCTACCTCCAGCCTGTAGAGATTCTTTACTCGAATCCCAATTCGCTTGGTCTGTCTAGTGCAGATATGCCTCAGGAATACCTTTCCTTTAATAAAGACTACATCATAGCCTTTATCTTCTATCATAGCAATGCACACAAGATTCTTCTTCAGACCTGATACATAGTTTACATTAGTCAGGGTGGGGGAAGCTCCATGCTCCCTCTGAAACACGACCATACCTTCACCTGAAACATGGTACTTTCCATCATCGCCCATATCGATCCACATTTGGAGATCCTTCTCCTCCAAGGTACTAAAAAGATTCTTATCACCTGACATGTGGAATGAAGCTCCACTGTCTAGGTACCACACACATCCTACCATGGATGAAACCATGCAGGTGATAAGAGAGAAATCCAACTCAAACTGTGAGGCCAATTCCTCACCATCAGATCCCTTCGAGGATCCCTTCCTGGATTTCATTTGTGGACAATTTTTAGCATAATGGCCCACTTCATGACAATGAAAGCATCACACTTTTGATTTGTAAAACTTCTTCCCACCATGGGAAGAACTAGATTTGGAATGGGACGCCTTCCCTTGCCCTTTCCTTTTCTTACTCGCTAAGGCTAGATTTTCCTCATCATCTTTCTTTGATGAGGATCCATCTCTGGTGCTTCTTCTTATCTCCTCCTGCATCAGATCTGACCAAAGTCGTTCCCAATCTAGCATTTTTTATCTTTCATTTACTGAGTCTTGGTAGCTATGCCAGCTCTTAGGAATACCGAGGAGTGCAAGACTCACCATGTCATCATCGACTTTCATGATCCCCACACTTTCAAGCTCATCCCTACAGGTGGTGAGCTTGTTCACATATGTAAAGATCGTGTCACCCTTTTCACACTTGATTTTCCGAAGCTTGTCTTTCAGCGCCAGATTCCTCTGATCATTTTTGCTCTTATATAGATCTTTCAATGTTTTCCACATTGAAAACGTTGTTTCCTTCCCATGCAGACTTGAGACTATGTGGTCTTGAACTCCCTCTAGAAGGATTCTCCTTGCTCTAGCCACACATTTCTTCCATTCTTCCAATTCTGTAGCATTAGCTGCTATGGGCTTGCGGACTTCTTGATCATTGAAGTCCTTTAGACTGTTGTCCTCTAATACTGCTTCCATGCAATCCTTCTAGGCTATATAATTCAAGTTACCGTCAAGGGCAAACTCGAGTCTTAAACTACTGAACGCCATTAGTGAAATTGAGATTTGATAAGAACTCAATTTCTATAATTAGGAACTTGAAACTTCGGCCTTCTCCCTTCTTTGTATATTGTTCTTTGCTTTGATCACGTTTGCTCTGATACCATGTAGAAATTCCCACTGCAGATCAACAAATTATGCAATATACTAAAGCACAATACAAGATCTACTTCTACAACTAACTTTCGGAAACTTAATCAAATATGAGCAAGATCAAATAGAACACATATAATTGAGAATGAGAAATCAATCACACATCAACATAGAAGAATAAACTGGGGAAAGCCTCAGCCTAAAACCCCAATCTCTGTATTATCATACAAGTGGAAATATGTTCAGATTACAAAAAGAATCAGCTCACAAGCTATCCTGCTCTCTATGCAATCCAACAATACAACTCACAGACTGAATAGACACCAAATATGCCTTCCCTCAGCCCTCCAAGCCTCCTATTTCCTTGCACACTTTTCCTTAGGGTCCAGTGATGCCACCTGTGTGAATTGGCCTCATCACACACACTAAACTAAAGAAGTAACTGCGCAATATGCAAGGAATGAATTCCTTCTGCATGCAAGAGATATTCACAATGGAATATTCCTGCAACTGATAGTACACAATCCCTCCATTTGATCTCAACTGGGTCTCTGACTGAACTGACATGCATGAGTTATTTATGAGAGAATATTCAGTTATCTGAAGTGCAACAGTTATATGCATGCATGCATTAAGTAATTGAACTCACAATTAGTCCAACAAACTATTTGAACTATCTAACTGGAATTAACTCAGTTAACTGAGCTAACTAATTACAACTCAAATTATAGCTCATCCTTATCTCTTTAACTGAGGGATAAATTCCTCAATTAATGGGATAACTGTTGCATGTCCTCACATAGACTTCATGTTTAATTTTCTACAACTAATTAACTCAAGATGAATTAATTAATTATTTTACAAATAGCTGCTAAGATCAAATTCGAATTTTACTTCTCTATTTTAGTTCAAGGACTAACTAAAATAGGAAGGTATCCCGAAATGCTATTTATGGCTGTGCTATTTTTAGCACTTCTGTGTTTATTATTTCTTGTTGCTATTTTCAACAAACACAAGCACAACCGACAAAACTACAATGTTCTCTAACAAATTTTGAAACAAAATAAGTGCAGATCTAACCAACTAAGCAAAAGCAAGTAAAAACATTGTATTCTCTTTTTTATAAAAAAAAGCTTTAAGCATTAAAGCCATTTCTCTAAAAGAAAAATTTTCTCAGGGGAGAGATATCAATCAAACATGCATGGCTATAGATCCCTGATCAGTCTACAAGCAGATTTCCCAACCCATGAGGTCACAGAACAATCTGTTTATCAAGAAATAGTTGGTTAACACACTATAACAGAGGTTACAAAGAGTTAGTGGCTGCACTAACACACTGTATATGCAAGGCCACAATGCTTTATAAAGCATTGTTTAGACTGGCAAACTGCCTTAGTGAGGAAAAAGGCTTAAAAATTGTGTTGTGGGGATCAGATCTAAGGTTGAGCACTGAGAGAAGGGTGTTGTATAGGCCTGAGTGCTCAGAAAGGGGATCAAGAAGTATAGGAAGGCATGAAAGAAAGGGAGATCTACGAACTTTCTGGGAGAAAACGGGGAACTAAGTGTAGTGCATAGTGAAGTCGCCAATTCTTCTATAAGGATTAATGCACGGGTGTTTGGCGATGGAGATAACCTCAAGGATCTTTCCAGGATCCTTGCAAATAGTCAAATTAGCTGCAGATGGCCTAGAGATATATGCATATATCCATGTTAGTGAAATGAGAATCAAAGTAGGAAGAAGGACTTATTACATCAGATATTGGTGTGGTGTTGCTGGAGAGTGCAAAGTAGCTGAGTGGAAGACCCCTCAGCTAGCTCCAAGGTCAATACCTGCACGTAGACAAGACAAGGTGTAATATCACAGCATATAAATTTAACAATCAAAGCACTAACATATAGGGATATCTATTTGTATACATATACGCCACTCATAATAATAATGTTGCATAAATATGTAAACAAATTATGATACCAATGCCATGGAGTGGACAACACAATTGCAGGTTTATATTAATGATAGAAAAGAGTGATTCCAACCATTGGTTGCATTAGCCTTCCATTACTCCTCCAAATTCTCTCTCTCTCTCCCTTCTTAATCTCTTGAAGAGCTCTGTTTAATACTAGATTCGACAGTCAAATATGCAATCCTTTCAAATCTTTCAACCTCTTCCACAATGGCCTTAGCCTCACATATATAGCATGAGAAGATAAGCCTTGCCAAATCCTTCATGAGTTCCATTGGGAAAAAGCAGAGATGTTTCCATGCTTTTATACTCTTTCCTTGTTTGTAGACTCTATTAGGAATAGTAATTCCTCCAAACAGGTTGAATCTAGATGTTTCCTTTCTTTTATGAACTGACAGAGGAGTGAATATAGGGATATTTATTGGTCAAATTGTTCCTTTGACTCATAGAAACTCATTTAGGTTGACTAACACTCTTCCTGAGGCAACATAGAGAGTTACCCTAGGTACTACCACACCTGATGCATGGCTAGGAACCTTTATAAAGTAGGTTGCTAGTTCCTGGAGAGCTCTAGGTTGACAAATAGGCTTGTGAACTTGGTCACTCTTTCAATCATCTTCCCTTTCTCCTCTGAGCTGATGAGGAGGTCATTTTCCTGTGTAACACATAACCATATTTATTCTTTTGTAGCAGAATTGCAACAATAGTATGCAAAAGAGCAAAAGAAAAGAGATAGAAAGGCATTGAGTAGTCAGGGTTGACTAGTACTAGGGCTTCAACCAAAGCTTCTTTAATTATGGTAAAATAATATTACGGGGTAGGGCTCCACTTGACTTGATTTTCCTTTTTTAGCATATCTGTAGTACCCTTCACTATTTCTCCATAGTTGGGTATGAACCTCCTTACGAAATTGATTCTCCCCAAAAAGGCTTGGACCTCTTTCTTATTTCTAGGTAGAAGAATATGACTGATAGGTTTGAATTTCTTAGGATCAAGTTTCATTCCTTCTTGCGCTACTATGTTTCCTAGTTGCTTCTCCTCACTTAGGGCGAACTAAGATTTCTTTGGATTCAAAGAAAGACCATAACTCCTGCATTTCTCAAAGGGGGGATTCAAGTGGAGGATGTGTTCTTCATAGGTATTAGAGAAGACAATGATATCGTCCAAATATACGACTATGAACTTGTCTTGCTTCCCTACAAAATATATATCGATAGCTCTATGAAACATGGCCCCTTCATTAATAAGACTGAAAGGCATTCGAGCATACATGAATGTTCCCCATGGGGTGTTGAAAGTAGTCTTCTTCTGATCATCAGGGTGGACTGCCACTTGGTTGTAACTAGAGAACATCATGTACATTCTTACTGATCCAGTCACCTTCTGAAATATGTAATCCATCTTAGGTAGCAGGTAGTTGTCTTTCAACGATGCCTTGTTAAGGTTATGAAAATATACAGATAGTCTTGTTTCTCCATTATTTTATGGACTGGGATTATGTTGGCCACCCACTCCGAATACCATAAAGGCACTATAATTTTATCTTGTAGAAGTTTCCTCACTTATTTTTCAATGGAGGGGAGTAGGAGTGGATTAATTTGCCTGAGCTTCTGTTTGAATGGTTTTATTGCACCCTTTAAAGGAATCTTATGATATATAATGATTTCAAGTCCTCATAAGACTAAGAAAAAACATCCTTATAGGTTTTGAAGAGATTTAAATACCTTTGTTTACATTGAAAAGGGATTCCTTTTTATAGTATGACCATTTGGGGTTCATCCTATGAAACAATATTGTAATCTTCTACTTGTTCGTCCATCTCCGGAGCCATTGGTTCAGAGGCTACATCATCCTTATTAAATAATATTTCTAATGGGACTATCCCCCGAGGAATGTTATTCCCTTTCAACTGTAGAATTTTATGTCCATCCATTGTTCCTTACTACGAATTGAGTTCTTGATCTCCCTCTTTTTCCTCTCCTTGATCAAAGGTTGAGTTAGCAAACTCCTCAACTACTTCTATAAATCATTTGATCTACTCATCGTCCTTGAATACTTGCTAGTGCTTGACATTATCAAGTATAGAGGGTCTGTATCGGACCTCCACCTTGTACTTGAGAAGTGGATTTTGAGGGGGTTTGAAATTCCTTGCTGCTACAACAAGGGAAACAACCATTACGTTTCCTTCTCTGGGTAGAAATTGGATATTAAAGGCTAGGAAGAAGTTATCAATCAAATCCAAAACTTGATTCTGGTAAGTCCTCAATCTGGGGTGTTTAGCCTGGCATTGAGTTTTGATATGATTTACAATTAGCTCAGAGTCTCCATGCACAATTAAGCATTCAATTCATATTCCTTGTTGTTTGTAGCCCAAGGAGAAATGTCTCATACTCTTCCACGTTTTTGGTTTCCTCAAACTCTATTTTGAATGAGAGGGGTATCAAGCTACCCTCAGGAGATACCAACAATACTCCTGATCCATTTCCCTCTTTGGAATTTGCTCTGTCAAAGTATAATTTCCACACTTTGTTTTCATCTCTGTGCTGGTGTTCTAACTGCATCATTAGATGTGCTGGTGTTTCTTCTATGATGGTCTCATCTTCTTCTAGGAATGAGTAGGAGAGGTCGCTTTCTTTTCCATATGTTGGGGAATTTTTAGAACCCATTACAAGAAAAAACGACATTGGTGAGGGGCAAAAAATGTCACCATAAGCTCATTGGTGACGGTCAAAAGAGAATTCGCCACCAAAAACTGAACGTCACCAAAGGTGGCATCGCAAAAAGTATAGGTGTTGTAGTGACATATAAATTTCGTCACTAGTAATAATTTATATGACAGATAGCAACCGTCACCATTTCAAATGAGAAATGGTGACAGACCATAGCCTCCGTCACCAAAAACTGAACATCACCAAAAGTGGCATCACCAAAAGTACAGGTGTTGTAGTGACATTCAAAGTTCATAACCAATAATGATTTATGATGATGGAAAATGACCATCACCATTGCATATGAGCAATGGTGATGGACCATAACTTCAGTCACCAAAAACTAAACATCACTAAAGGTGGAGTCACCAAAAGTATAGGTGTTATGGTGACATTCAAGGTCCGTCACAAATATTGATTATAATGATGGATAGTGACTATCACCGTTTCATATGAACACCAATGATTTATTGTGATGGATCTTTAATGGCCATCACTATTGGTGAATATATATGGTGATGTTCATTTACGATCACTAAAATCCTCATTACCAGAAGTATAGGTGTTGTAGTGACATTCAAGGTCCGTCACAAATAATGACTATAATGACAGACAACGACCGTCACCATTTCATATCAACAACAATGATTTAGGGTTACGGACTTTTGAGGGTCGTCACTATTGATGTGTATATATGGTGGCGTTCATTGACCGTCACCATTTCATATTTTTGGTGAGGGTTGAAAAATGTCACCAAATCTCATTGGTGGTGGTCAAAAGATCCTCCGTCACAAAAAATTGATCGTCGTCATTCCATATGGATGTAAGTGCACGATGGAATTAAACCACCAACCTCCTGCTTGTAAAGCAGGTGCTCTTCCATTGAGCTAGCACCCTTTAAAGAATTATACATTTAAAAATTAGACCTTGAAACATCATAAATTTTAAATTCTACAACTTTCAATAAATTAAAGACTTGGCAATATTTTACTAAACAACCAAAGCAACATTGAAGCTGCAGGTCCTTACCTAATGGTTATTGAAGTTATGAAAAGTGGGTGGAGGGAAAAAAGTTATGTATAAGAGAATGAATATGTTCAGTTGAATAATCAATTAGAAGTAAAACTCTGAAGACATTTATAACCAATAAATGACCTATAACTAGAAAATGCACCAAATATTGCAAAGGAAATGTCATAAGTGGATAGCATATGGAAGAAGAGGAGGCAAGGACTTGGAACCCTTGTACATCTTGGCATGCGTTAGAAATTGGCACATCTAAGCTTGTTTGACATGTCTTCGTACTATCTAGAACATGTTAGCATTCCCTAACATTCCCTACACACCTTGGCAACCATGACCTCACAACTAGCATTACATTTTTCCATGAATTTGGAACCTTACATTCACTAGAACACTTTGGCACTCCCTAGTTGTCCTTCCCTCTATTATCCTCCACAATGTCCCAGGCTGATGAGGAGATCGATGGAGGTAACCACAAACCAAGCTTTTAGTTTGGTAGCTAGCCCTACCAAACTAGAGAGGGATCTCTCTATAAAATCATAGCCAAGAGATGACTGGAATGTAAATGATTTTAGGCTAGATAGCTAGGCTCAAGTGGGTTATTGGAAAATTTAGGGACATGGAACTCTGTCCATAGGTGTCTTGTCTAGAAGGGAATTTTTCAAGGAAGCAGGGACTTGGAACTCTATATAGGATAAAGCACCTAACATGCATGACAGAATCTCCCTAGAATAGAGTACCTCCTACCTAGAAGAGTGTCCCCTACTCAAAATATAGAACCCTTCTCTACTGTGCACTTTTCTTAAAGATAAATCTGTGCATAAAGTAGTACTAAGAAAAACACCTAAATTAAGAAAAGTGAGAATCTAAGTCAAACTGTAAAATTATACTAAATATGGCTCTATATAAGTTTGGGAAACACTAGACAAGCATGCTTGCATACAACAACCAAAAGGTGAGCTACATAGATAATTTGAAATGAGAGATTTGGGCATACTTTATTATTGCTTAGGAGTGTTATTATAGAAAATGCAAGGTAGCCTGTTGCATATTTATGTCAAAGGCCAAGGATGCGAAGAAATATATAAAATATTAAATAGCATGGTATAAGTCGATTATAGGTTCTTTTGAAACAGGAATGGAATTCTCCTTGTGCGGGTTCTAATTTAGTGGGTATAACTTTAAATAAGAAACTAATATTTATGGGGTTGGAATTGTCTCACATTTCATGAAAAGTCCCAAGTTTGTTCACTAGAAAGAAGCAAAGTGAGTCGTTGGGTTTATGGAAGGGAACAACTTATACGTAGGAATATAACTTGAAATTAGTCATGCATATTATTTCTCATCTTCTTATACGTGTGTGCTTTGAAAAGATAACCACATCCTAAGACTCAATAACAACTCTGGTAAAGTTTATAGATGTGAAGCACTTCTGAGAAAACCCATCACTTAATGACAATTGAGCGAGGAATATTTCGAATGATTCAATCTTGCACTTATTCATAAAAAGGAAGTTGGAGTATCCAAAATCTTGCCAAAAAACCGACTCCAAGCATAATGTGTAAGGCATGTTAACTGCGAAACCTCTTTCCCAATTTGTAGTATTGTTACCTCTTGAATTCCAATAGGTATATGGCTTCTTAGATCCACAAAACTCGTGCCAGGTAAACTCTGCATGATACAATTGTGATGTGCAAGCTTGACACATGTTCTAGTTTCCCTCTAAAAGAGGGTAAGTAAAAATATTATGACAAGCTTAGCTGTAATTTGATCATACAATATTGAGGTATTCCATGGAATAAACAATATACTATCAATGCACTAATGAGGAACTCAAAATAAATGAATTTCTTTTTTCTACAATAACGCCACTCTTGGAATTCTCGGATAAAGCACCTAACCTGCATGGAAAAATCTTCCTAGAATAGAGTATCTTCTACCTAGAAGTGTGTCCCCTGCTCAAAATATAGAACCCTTCTCTATTGCGTACTTTTCAAAAAAGATAAATCTGTGCATAAAATAGAACTAAGAAAAACACCTAAATTAAGAAAAGTGAGCATCTAAGTCAAACTATAAAAGCATACTAAATATGGCTCTATGTAAGTTTGGGAAACACTAACCAAGCATGCTTGCATACAACAACCACAAGATGCCTAAAATCAATGCACTTCTTTTATCGCTGCTACACCCTCATAGGAAAACTAATCTACAACATGTATCCCAAAGCATTGGATAGGTACTTCCACATAGGTATAAGTGTGTAAACGTGTGGCAATAGTCCAAAAGACTCTTAACCTTGAAAATTACTTTAATTAATAGGATTATTAAAGTAATTGGCTTTTATAATAAAAAGTGAGTTAACCTAATATAATGCAGAGGCTATTTGCATTAATGAATTAAAGGAATCTCAACCATTGATCTCAAATGATGTTGATATCTAATATCAACAATGAATCACCTTGGAGATCAGAGTTTTGGATTCAATCAATAACTCAAACTTATAAAAGGAATTCTAGGCTAAAAGAGAATACACATTAGTGAGCACAAGAAAATGAGGTAGTGAGGATCTCAATGATTGGCTAGAGGACATTCATCCAAGTGTGCGGAGTTTGAGGAGGAGTGCAAGGGATAACAAGGGAGAAGGATCCAGATTAGCCAGAAAGATCAAATGATGAGTTTTGGAGGGTTTGATTGGCTGGAATTTCTAAAGTTTTGTTTTATTTGTATTTTTCCTCAACGGGCCATTATACCAGTAAGGGAGCCCTTGTATGCTGAAGATTAATTGATAAAACAACAGATTTGAAAGGGAGAGATCTATGTGTGCATGTGTATGAGATTGATGTGATTATTTTGCTTCCATTGTTTATTTTTTTTGTGTAAAAATCTCAACATTGTTTTTTATTTAGTAGATCTGCAACAATAATTATTTTATCAAAAAAGAATCTATCAAGTTAATGATTAGCCAACATCTGGGGTTAGAGAAATCAACACACACACATGGACAACTTCAAAACAAGAACCTTCAAAGAATTTGTCACCAAGGAAATATGTCTATCTGTGTCATATGCACACTTTTATGAATATATTCCTTTTACACATATATTTGAAGGCATAAAATTCACAATTTGGAGAGAGTTTTCAACATTTCCCTAAAGAAAACCTCACAGCAAATCCCCCAGGATTTTTCACACGTTGACAGTTTCAAAAGAAGCACCTTCTAAAATTAGGCAACAAAGAAATATATATCTATGCATCTAATATTTTCACTTTAACAAATATATTCTTTTTACATAAATATTTAATGACATAAAGTTCACCATGTGGAGAAAAATTTCAGCTTCTTTTCTAGGGAAAACTAGGTGGGGAAAACCTAGAAACTTCCCTACAATTTGTAGATTGTATCGAATGTAAACCTAGACTAACCCACTAGGGATGTCGAGAGAGGCACACAGGGGAAGCCATCCCTAGGAAAGAACCCTGAGAACTCCTACATGAAGCTCAAAGCACTCAAACACTAGAGCTATCCCATGGAAATAATTTTCAACTTAGACATAATAATACAAACATAGTTTCCAAAACAAATTAAATAGGAAAGGAATGACTTTGAAATTAACGTTGTAGACATAAAAATATATTTAAAAATTATGTTAACAAATGCAACAAGAGGGTAGGGTAGATATTCTCAACTCCCTTTCACCCTAGGAAGTTCCTACCCAAAACCCAAATAAGGTTTGACAACATGTAGAGGAATGCATGCAGGTTGTCAAGAAAATCAATGAGATTTGTAGTGAAGGGTTGAGAGAGGCACCTAAGTTGGAACCTAAATAAGTACCCAACAATGCAAATATTCACAAAAGAATGCAATTACGAAAAAAAGATTGCTTGTTGCACACTCTACATTCCATTAGTTGTATGTGTACAAAGTTGTGGTAGGTGGAAATAGGTGAAGGGTTGGGTAAATGTGGGTAGAATGTTAGAAAAGGGAGAATGTTAGAAAAGAGACCAATGCTCTGTCCCCCATCCTCCAAGCATGTTAGTATCTTTGGGGATTTTCCTATCATCCTCGGTATGCAATGGATGACAAGCAACATAAGTGGTGATATCCTTTACTAAAGTAAGACAACCCTAGTACTTAAGAGTGATGTTCCCAAGTAATAAGAAGTCCTAGGATTACCACAATACCATGAGTAATTCTAAGCTCTCCCTCTTCCAAATGACACCTACAAGCATATAAAAATAATTAATAAAATTTTTATTTCAAGTCTCTTTTTATTCCTATATCAAAAAAGGTGGTGAAGTCCTCCCAAACCTTGATTCTCGCTTATTTACGTCACATAAACGTTCATTTGATTCATTTTTCACCATCATCTCACCAGTGGTATCATATCAAGGAGTTTATAGATTAATTTGTGGACAGAAACCTTCCAAAGGAATGGAACAACTTTCTGACACATTTCAAGTGTATTCAATTCCCAACAATCCACAAAATAAATTGTACAAAAAATTTTGATGTTCATCTTGTTATGTCTCCTCTAATTTTGATATTCAATCATTTTGTTATTTTTCATATATTTTATATTTGGGGTAGTGTGTGTCAGATTGAATGACCTATGTGGATGTTGGGACAAGGTCAAAAAGAGCATACTCTAAAGTGAAAGTGCATGCCACAAACACAAAAAATGTTCCTCTACAAAGTAATAATGTGAATGTCCTCGTTGGAGAATCAACCTAACTATGGGTTGTTGAACCATGTGTAAAAAAGAGTTGACCACCATATCCTTGGGTTGCAGGGATTCACAGACAAGTTTGTTCTTAGAGGGTTGTAACTCAAATTGCTTCATCGTTGAATTGAGTGAAGCAATTCCTAATGGAAAATGAGTAATCATAGTTTTGACTAGATTCTTATAAGTGTAACTCCCTATTGAAGTGTGAAATCCATGGAGTAAGTTATCATAAGTTGGGAAGGGTGTGAACATTAAATCAAAATAAGAGTCCTAAACTTATGGAGATTGATTAAGTTTAGGTCCATGCCTCCATGTCACAAGGAACTGAGAGATGATGACATATGTTTGTGAGATTTACAATCTTAGGGCAATCAATAAGTCTCCTGGAAGGCATCATATACTACCTTATGATCCCGCTAGTAGGTCGTGCTAAGAAGTTGATCACAAAAACCTAGTGATAAGATCACAAGCGATACAAGTTATTTTGGCTACCATTATCGAGCATCAACTATGTAATCTTCTTCCTTAGTTGGAAATTATAAGTGAAGAGTGCTTCCCAAGATCCCTCTTATTGTAAAGGAGAGCTTGAGAAGAATTCTTAGTAGGGGAAACTTTGAGGTGGCCAAATTTGTTGGATTCCAAAAAGCCCAAATTGTTAGGCTATGGCTAACTGATATGAACAATGGTAACTAGTGATGCAAATACCATAGTTACCAAATTCGATATGATATGGGGAAAAGAAAAGGGAATGCATAAAAACTGGTATTGAATAATTCGACATTGTACATCTCAACAAACTAAAACATTATATAAATTTTTCAAAATTCATGTCTTAACAGGCTAATCCTAATTCCTTGCCTCATTCAAGGCCACTAAAAAAAATCAAAATCATGCCCACTTTCATCCCCCCTGGTGAATTTTGAAAAAGCCTTTTGAGAATCCTCTATCCCTCCTTGAGGTGACTATAGCCAATGCAGCCACTGCAAAATTGAGGAAACATTAATGCTTTCTACATCATTGTTGGAGTCTCTTATTAAAGGAAATAGAATCCTAGAACCATATTTTCAAGGTTATGAAGAGAATGAAAAGTTTATAGTCCATTACAAAAACCAATGAAAATATTAAATTTAAAAAAAATAAAATTTGGAGATCAAAAATTTTGCACAGGCCAGTAGTACATGAGGGGATAATGGTAATAGACCCACAAAATAATGATAGTAATATGAAAAATTAAAAGAGGTAAAACCAATACAAGGAAATCCCAAATAAAGTAGAGATATCATACACAAGAAAAACTTGAATAACCTCATCAGTTAGCTCAAGTAGTCATAAGCCAGAAGTGAGATCTCTCCCCCAAAGTTGAGCAGGTTATGAGGTCGACTCTCTTGATCCCCCATCATTAGGATCCATAATTACGGTCGATGGTTTACCCCATTTACCATATATAGCTCATAAGGAAGTACTCAGAAGAACTTTTTGTGAAGTGCTTTCCTTGGTAAAAAGGAAGCAAACCCTGATTCAAAGATGACATTTGAAAAAGAATGTGGTTTTCGAATCTTTAGAACATAGTGATGAAGACAACCAATGGTGTCAATATCTAGCAGCAAAGAGCATGTGATGGTTGTGGTTCCAACAACCAACAAGAAATTTGAAAAAACTTAGAATTACTGGTTAGAACATATTGAAACATCAACTACCTGATATATCACAAGCTACTAAGCTAGAAGCAGGAGACACAAAAGTTGAATTTGTCGATCATAAAAGAGCACATCAATTGTCAACAATAACGATGCCTTTTGTCTTTAAGAACTATACACTCAACTCAAAATCTTTCCATGAGAATTCAAAATATTTATCTTCCTGCCACCAAATTTTTACATTGATTACACACACCATCCAAAGTAAATTGCACCAAATAATTCGATTATATGATTCTTTTCCAAATTTTAAATTATTTTTCCTAGTTCAGCCAAACTTCGTAATTATGGCAAATACTTACCTAAAGATAGAAGAATGAAAGTTGTATCAAAAGAAGATTGTCAAATTGTGCATGATGTGATGTACACTCTACATTCCATTAGCTATATATAAGAGTCTAGAGTTGCAATAGGTGGAGGTAATTCAAGAGTTCAGTGGAGTAGGTGGATTGTTAGATTTGTGATCTTTGACCAAGCCACCTTTACAATGATGTACATAAAATATTAAGTACAAGATTACAAACAATACATTTTTTGGACTTATTCTTTGTTCATTTGGTGAAAATACTGCAAGGGACTCCATGGTAGGTCATGTGTTTATAGGTGCTGCACGTGGAGGTTTTGTGTAGCATAATTTTTCACCTTTGGTGGAGGTATTGTGATGAGTTTCTTTTGCAGTTTGCAAAAGTGATGGCATTAGTCAAGAGCTCCACGGAGAGTGTTTTTATTGGTGTCATTTGAAGCCATACCTTTTTACAGTTTGATTGAGGATGACGGAAGGGTTTCAAATTTGTTTTGGTAGCATGTATGTAGAAGGGGAGTTTAGGTTGGTTTCACAGCCTACTTGATATTGGCAACATTTTTGTGGAAGGCCTCATTGCTACTATGCATCTACTACATTGTGGTTGTTTACTTTTTCTTATTCTCTCAAAGGTTGGTTGTTCTTGTACACAACCACTGTTCTGGGATTGTTATGAAATTTTCAATGGGCTAAAGAGGATAACGCCCTACCATTGGGCTTACAGATCTCTATTGCAATGGAGCACTGGTACGCAATTATCTTAAATATGGCCTCAGGGTGTATTTGTCCCCGCACATTTTAGTGGCATTTTATGGTAGGTTAGTTTATGTTTCTTCAAACAAGTACATATTGCTTCCTTGCAAGTTTCCTGAGAGACTGCAAGGGTTTGTACCTGTATATTTATTCTTTCTTTCTCATCATTTCTTCAGAAAGGGGTTTTGACAATGTTTTCATGATTTTAATCAATTGTGTGCTTCAACGGGATTTGTTTCGGATAGGATATTGTTTAAAGTCAGGGGCCGCTCAGGCCCTTGCTTAAAATTGTTTAAGATACAAAGAGAATATTACAGAAAGGGATGTCAATATATTTCAAAAAAAATATAAACCAGAAATTATAGAAAACTATTATCACTGTAGTTGTTACGTGTTTTTGAGAAGCAAGAGAGCCCAATAGGTTGGATTTGGTAATTGAGTGATCATAGTAGTGTCTCATTTCCCGCATTAAAATAACTAGGATTAATTTCCAACAGAAAATTTATAGGAAACTTGATATAGATAATAAAAATTTCTTTTCCGACTAGCATCATCTTAATTCCAGACACACTTCTACTCTAATACCTTGTGGTGCCACTTTTTTGTTCTGTTTCAAATATGAGTGTTAGTAAGAAGTTAGAACCTTTTTGGACATGATTATTTTGTTTCTCAGAATTGAGAACACTGATCTAGAAAGGATGAAATTGCACCTAAAGAAAAAGGACTAGTAGCAAGTTGCAACTATAACAACAACAATATTTAAAAGGTTTACATTTCCAGCGAAAGTATGTACTACTTAACATTCACATTGTTAGCATGAGGTTAGGATTAATTATATAGATGGTAATTTTTCCATTAGTGACTTATTAGCATGAGTAGTTATTGTCCATTAATTGCATGCTTGGCAGGAGAAATTATCACTATAAGGCTTTTAATTTTGGAAGGGACTTTGTTTTTTTGTTTGTGTTGTTTTCCACTACGGCAAGAAGGATAATGTGGACAACGTGAAGATAACCATAAAACAGGCTGTGAAGATAAATAAATTAGGCATGGTGGTTAATAGCAAAGGTATTTATCTTTAGAAAGGCAAAATAAATGCACCTAAAGGATAAAACTAAGCATAAGTTTCTCACAAAATCAACCACTATAAACTCAGAGGGACACAGTTGATGGTAGTGTAATATTACAGAACCAAGGGGCACTGATCTGGGTATTTAATTGCTGAAGAGAAAGAATGGTAGTTTCATTGCTTAAAGAGTCGTTTTATTAAAGAAGGATGACCTCATTAACTGCAATATTTGCACACTATAGTTTTACAATTTCATTGTAGTTTTGCAATTTCACGAACTGGAATTGATATTCGAAGGTTAGCGTCAAACTTTTACAGGCTGGAATAACATGTATAGCCTGTCTTGTGTAGACAGAAACAACAAGTGCAGGACAACCTCAGGATTTGTCAACACAGAAGTGCAGGTGGAGTCTTCCCTCAATATAACTGATGGCACAAGCTACCTTTTGAGTTTTAGCATTCCAACATCATAATTACATTCTCATTTCACATTCTTAAAGACCAACATCCATATTTTAAGTGCCATATTTACAGTTGCAAGTTGTTATCCCATTCTTAGAGGCTAACCTGTAGATTCTAAAAGCCAAATATGCATTTGGAGGCTCAATTGATATTTTTAAGGACCAGAGTTGGGAAATTCAGGCCATGCATATATACTGCAAGATGCACATATGTTTGTGGGCTTCTTTGAGTTGATTCTAGTGCTCCGCAACTCAAAACTGAATTTTCAATATTGAAGGGTATATCTAGGCCTCTTGATGCCTGTGCCAGTGTAGAAGTTAAAATGTTGTTTTGGGACTTTTGGGGTTGCTTCAAGTAGTTGGATACCATTTTCGATAAAATTGAGAACTAGTATGTCTATCCAAGCTAGTGTCATGATGTTGCTTGCAAATATCTGGGCTTCTAGGCCAATCTCAAAGTTAGCAGGTTGATTCCATTTTATGCAGTAGATTCTTTTTATTGAATCCATTTTTATCACATTGCATGTAATAAACTCATTAGTGGAAACCATGGTAGCAGGGCTTTTTGAGTGTGACTTAAACACATGAGTCATACCCAACCCAATGCCTAAAATGAGACAAATACACACAACATACAAAAACTCATCATCAACAAGTCAAACTCTTGCATAATGAGTACCAGTGTAACATGTGTTTTTCAAGCCAGAGTGTTTAACTTAATGAAGGCAATGAGCTAGAGATAAAAAATCATGACGTGCACCAAGACCCAACCCCTTGGAAGGGATGCATTTTTTAGATATACCTAGTTGATCCTGCTAGTAGTCATATGTTAGTCTTAAATATTAAGACATGCATGTCTAAGTATGAATTAAAGCTTAGAAAATTAAAATAAAATGAGCATCCTTCGCCAACACCATCCACATCCTAGCTTGAGGTAATGACATACCCATTGCCAGGGATGACTTGATAAATAAGCTGCAATGGATTTGAATTTTTTATTCACATTGTCATCATATAAACATATGACAAACTCTAGAGATATGATCCCGCACCAAATGCTGTGACAGGTTGAACGATGAAGGACTAAGAATTTTGAAGTATATACGATGTTGTCACCACCAACTTAGGACAAAAACTCATAGTTTACTTATTACAATTTTAATGTATCTAAACAAGAATATCACTTGGTATACTTATTTTAAAGTATAAGATCCTTTCCTAAAGATTGAAATGACAAAAATATTTCCCCTTTAAAAGGAAATTTGTATAAAGTCCTTTTATCCTTATAAAAAGACAAAAATTATTTTCGAAAAATACCATTCTTTCTCTCTAAATTCATTCTTGTTTATTTAAATATTATAAAACATGTTTTAATATTTTAGGAATCCATTAGGATTTATTATGCTTGGTTTTACTACATCATTTGAGTCAATAAGGACTTTTTAAAAGGCAGCCATTGGGCATATGGAATTAATAAATTTATGATTTATGAGCTATATTCTCAAGAAATAAGACAATGATATAGCCAGAATGAACAAATTATAAATGAATGAATATATCTGTTGCCCTAATTCCAACAAGTTTTAACCAAGAAGGCATAACGTTCATTAACACTTTCTAGTAGAAAACATAAAGAGTTGCTATAGGACAACCATTTACATTTCAATTATTTTTCTAAGCTTGTTCAAGAGGTTTTTAATGGGTATTTTTATCTTTCCATTTAATGTAATGAAATTTTCTATTTCTAGTATGTGGCTAAGGAATTAGAGGGATAATTAGAATTTGTTTAAATTTATCTATTTTGGGAGGATAGGAATCCATCCTTTGAGGATTGAGCCATTCTTATTTTTAATTGTATAAATAAACCATCTCAGTTAGAAAACAGGTGGGGGTGAAGGGAAGAAAGTAGAACAGAGAAGGTAATGATGGTAATTCTAGTTCATCAATAAAATTTCTAGATTGTGTTGTGTGTTCTTATTCTTCTGTTTTAAATCTTTATCACCATTAATTCTCCGACACTGAATTGCATTTTGTTTGAGCACAACCTTTTAAATTCCCTATCAAGAAAACAATTTGATGAATTTTTGAATTATTTGTTCAAAACAAAAGTTGTACAAGAAGAGTTGAGTTAAATTGTTCACCAACTCGGAACATGGATCGAAGGAGAGAACTAGTTTGGAAGTGAAAGGTTTTGATTTGGCATAGTTCCTCATTTGGATTCGAACTTTGTTTTACCAAAACTTTTTGATTTTGTACCTTGGGGATACCCCCGAATTATGCCACAGAAAAGACCTTAGATTACCTCAGATTTTGCCCCAATTTGATGCAATGAATGCTTCAGAATTTGTGTCCTTAATCTACCTTAGATAATGATCGGAAAAATGTTTGTCACCAATGATATCAATGTCTGTCATAGGAGATGCAAAATGGGATCGTAAATGGCTTCAGAACTTTGTAAAATTCTACCATCGACTGCTCCAAGTTTGACCCACAAAGATCTCCAAAATTACCATCATTTTGTATCCTACCTTTGAAAATTAAGTCCTTATTTTTAAAAGGGTGTATTGCTGTAAAGCCAAAAGTAGTAGGCACACCCCTTAACAATCATCACACCAGAGTGATAGTTTAGTTTGGGATTAATCACCACCTCTGTTTCAGGTACTCCTTGAATTACCTGGTCACCTCCAGCCCTTCATACAAGATTTGAACAGGGTAATTAGAGAGAATATACACTAACAGTACATCAGGTCACTTGGACCACTTCCCCTAATGGCCTTGGGCCTAAGATGACATTCCATTCCAAACACTTGATGCCACATTGGGATAGCCTTTTTGTCAAAATCTACATATACATATAGACATTGAATGCATAGCCCGAGGATTCCTCTTCGTCAATTCAAGATTTGCTTGTGCAAGGTCCAGATTGACAGATTGAGACAGATCATTAGATTTTACAGTCTAACATGATTTTTCAATTGTGTAATTTGTAGGAGATTGAGTCAGAGGAGAACCCCATCTTTAGGTGACCCATTTATTATGAGATCAGATGGAGGTTCCAATGATTGTGCAATGACATTAGAAAACAAACAGACTCTTTTAAATTAGTTCTTAAAATGAATTGAAACTCAAGAAAAAATATCACCATTTAAAATACTCAAAGTCACTAATAGAAAGTTAGAAATTATAGAAGTCTTCTAAGAAACTTTAAGAAATTATCCCAAACAAACTATACAATTAGTCCTGCCATTCTTCTATTTTGATTCCTTCCAAAATCATAATTCTCTGCAGTCTTCAACCTCGATTTTAGGAGGTCAGCAATTTATTTGTTGTCCATATGTGTATGGATTCCAAATTTTGAATGGCTTATCTAATCTGGATGATTTGGCCTGAAAATTCCCATGAACGGTCTCCCAAATCATTTTTCAAAAGTCTTATAACTATATTTAAATCTCTCCTTCCAAGATTTAGGTTTTTTATCTTAATATTGAGGCAAAGCTTACCTCCCTCTAATCTCTTTCTAAATAAACATCAATATCAAGAACAAATAAACTTAAGACAAACCCTTTCGTAGTCACTATACACCATCAACCCACACAGTAAACACTATTTGTAGACAAAAATGAATGAGACTACAATCATTCTGAGGTGGACAATTCCAACACGTGTAATTCTTTCCACATTCAAATTTCAGATTTAGAATAGATTCCAAGCAAAGTAATGAATTAATTAATTGTTAATTGAGTTAACAACGAAGTGTTTATGGCAAGCATGACAGTTTAGTCCAAGCAAAGTTGATTCAGTAGTTTTGTCATATATGGTCAAGAATTCACTCCGATTGATTTGTGCCAACACTGCATACCAAACTATATAACTGCGTATATCCCACTTCCATAGGTGGATGTAGAAACTAAGAGCCTAGAACTCTATAATCTTCTCTTTTACCATAATATATATTATACTATTCATGGTAGACTTCATAGTTCTAAACAAAGTTAGTCAATCATCTATGATGTTAGCAAGGCCAAAACTTATCAGGGGAGGTAAGTTCATTAGTAAAAGTTGACAGTGATTCACAGTACAACGTTGGTGGGTAAAATACACTTTCTAGATCCATATCAGACTCTCTCTATCCAAGCCACGTACTGTTGCAAATGACAGAAATATTTACTCCAGTGTCTGTCATAATTTTTTTCTATAAGAATTTTAAACCGGTTTTTCACACTACACGGTTCTACTATCATGAAAAGGCTAGTTGTTTCCATTCAATAAAGTTCACATGGATTTAGGAGATTAAGGTTTAAGACTATCCACCCACTAAATTTGCACTATCCTTATCTCTCACTTCAGAAGAATCATACTTTCACAGCCATGGTTCCTGCGTGTCGGATTAACCGATCTATACAGGATTGCTCGCCCTCCCTAACATTGAAGGTTACCTTGTTGATGGGCATAATAACCTAGAGCTTGCCATTGATGACATAATTTTCACTACCCCCTTACATATGCTCTAACTATATGGGTTTTGTGGGCCAACTAGGATAACGATCAAGGGTTGGGAAGAGTTATGGAAGCACTATCACTGTTGCAACATCTGTTGCAGCCTTTATGGGATTAAAGGTTTAAGGGTGGGTCTCCCACCACTGTGAGACATAAGAGAATGCAACATTATCAGGGGTGCAAGTGAATTCGTAAAAGTTGCTAGCCATCCGCAGTACAACATTGGATGGTAAAATACACTTTCCAGATCCATATCAGACTCTCTCTATCCAAGACACTTACCATTGCAAATGACAAAAATATTTACTTTAGTGTCTAACATAATTATTTTCTATAAGCATTTATTTTCAACAGTGATTCACAATACACGGTTCTACTATCATGAAAAGGCTAGTCGCTTTCATTCAATAAATTTCACATAAATTTGAGGATTTAGGAGATTAAAGGTTTAAGACTATATTTAAGGAGAGGAACATGGACCAACATGGTAAGGGACAATTTCACCCTAAAAAAGAAGCCAACTACTCAACTTGCATGAGTGAGAGTTAGAGAATCATGCCTTCATGACTATGCTAAAAGGGCAATAGCTAGAAATGGCCTTTGCCCTAGCCACGCTACAAATTCTAGTTGGGCACATAGTGGCTTGTACGAAAAACCTCCCTGTAGTGACCTTTATGCTCACATGAAAAAGCAATTATGGACTCAAATCATCTTCTTTCTTTGACAGTCAGTTGCTCTAGTCAGTATCTCTAAATTGTATAAAAGATATCAGGTTTCATTCTAAGGCAGTATCGACCAAAAGTAATGTGTGAACAAGCAAGGAAAAGCTTTATGAAGGCCATGGTTGCAGCAGTGTTGAGTTATTGCTAATCAAGGTTTTTCACAATAATTTTGGAATCCCTCTTGTAGTAATGTAAACATTATAGACAAAGTAAAATTAAAGCCCTTTGACAAGAACCTAACTTAGGAGATGACAGCTGAACTTTCCCAAATTGTAAAAGTTGTTAGCCATCTACAGTACAACATTGGCTAGTACACTTTCCAGATCCATATCAGAATCTCTCTATCCAAGCCACCTCCCATTGCATATGATAGAAATATTTACTTTAGTGTCTAATATAATTCTTTTCTATAAGCATTTTCAACTGGTGATTAGCACTACATGGTTCTACTATCATGAAAAGGCTAGTGGATTTCATTCAATAAATCTCGCATAAATTTGAAGATTTAGGCCTACAACATCATAAATTGTTGGTTTAGGAACCATCTAGCAAAATATGTTTCGTTCAAAATATAATTCGGCGGTATTCGCACAACAAGCAATTCATAGACATGTGTTGTTAATTATCGTTGGAGTTTCTATGATCTTTGACTCTACTGATTACAGATCTATGACTCTACTGGTTATGACTAGGGATCATAGGCACTACCACTATTTTGTGCATCTATCCTTTCCAATTACTAAAATTAATAGAAAACCTTATGATGGATCGAAATGGTAATAGACTTAAGGACGGGCTCAACATTTTCTTAAAAATCTTGTTTTTATATGTAACGTTTGACTCAGAGGGAAAGGCAATTAGCATTCAAAGTTCACGTCTTCGAATGGATCAAGAGAGGGGAAATAAAATCTTATGTACCTGAACCCTACATTGTCATGATAGAGGTGATTGATGAGAATGTTGTCTCGAAGATTCAAGAATTAAATTGCAGAGGCAGCCACCGGCACTGTGATCATTCCACAACCTCAAATCTTCAAAATTCAGCAATGACACTTCCTCTTCTTTTTCTTTAGAGTAAACCAATCATTTACCTTTGCAGCTACCACCAAATAAAAAATCTATGCTTTGTCTCAAACATTTTATTCATAGATGGCTCATGAAATATGTCCGTCCTCCTTAATCTTCTTCTCGGCGACTACTTTCATTCTCCTTGTTTCTTCTTCTTTTCGGCTAATCCTTTCATTCTCCTTGTTTCTTCTTCTTCTCTGCTACTCCTTTAGTTCCTTCATATGACCTCTCCCATATGTCCCCCTCCTCCTTCTCATCTCCTTTCATTACTTTAGCAATGTGGTATTTGATGGTTCAAAATGTAGGCCCACCACCTTTTGTGTTTGTTTGGGTGTTCATTCTCAGTTATCTTAGGTGCATAAATTGTTTATAAATACACAACAAGAGGGAGTTATCTATGGTTCTTGATGAAATTTATACCCCCACCTTTTTTCTTAGTTACATGAAATGGCTTATAAGTAAAGGGGCTTTGGTGATGTTGTTTTTATGGGAATTTGGAAAAAGCATCAAATAATTAAGTAGAAGTTTATGGCATGTATGAAGGTTTTTTTTTAATGTTTTAGAAAATAATAATTATAATAATGAAAGTGAAAGATATCATATTTTTATTTATGATTTATAAAAGGGTTTTTGTTAAGAGAATAATAGACTAAAGATATCCCTTTTCATAATTCAAATGCTCTTTCAATTTGATGACTTTATGGTGTTCCATGTCTTTCATAATAATAACTTTGAGATTGACCAGATAGTGAATTGTGGATCTAAGTTATCATAAGGGGGGCTCTTCGTAAATAAGTCTTTCATAGACATTAAAATTGGATGCTTGATAATTGGACAAGCATTAGGGAGACCATCCAAATTTTATGTAAGCATCAGGGAGGTCATCCAAAGTTTAGGTGAGTGGCAGACCCATGTTGTGCAAGTGAAGTGATATGGTGATATAAGAATAATTGAAATCCTATTATCCCCCATCTTGTCAATTATGTTAATCTTTGTGGGTACATCATGTCTACAAGGGAGATGTTTGCTCTTGTGCTTGTTAGTAACGGAGTTTGGAGGGATCATGTGTCTATGTATAGGATTAGGTGGGCACATATTTTTTGTAATCATGGTGAAGTGAGGTGGTGTTGAAATTGTAACTAGGTTCGGTCTTCATATTTATGATATTGTAAAAAGTAAAAAAGAATGTATTTAAGTCAAAAGAAAAAAATAATTTTATCATGTCCCTTTTGGACATGGGTACTTGGAAAAAGAATCAAATAATTAAGTTTATGGCTTGTATCAAGGATTTGTTTTTAATGTTTTAGAATAATAATAATAATGAAAGTGAAAGATATCACATTTTTATTTATCATTTATAAAAGGGTTTTTGTTAAGAGAATAATAGACTAAACATATTTTTCATAATTCAAATGCTCTTTCAATTTGATGACTTTAAGATCTTCCATGTCTTTCATAATAATAACTTTGAGACTGACCAATTAGTGAATTGTGGATCTAGGTTATCACAAGGGGCATTCTTGGTAAATAAATCTTTCATAGTCATTAAACCTAGATGCTTGATACTTGGACAAGCATCAGGGAGACCATCCAAAGTTTAGGTAAGCATCAGGGAGGTCATCCAAAGTTTAGGTGAGTGGTAGACCCATGTAATACAAGTGAAGTGATATGGTGATATAAGAATAATTGAAAGCCTATTATCCCCCATATTGTCAATCATGTTAATGTTTGTGGGTACGTCATGTCTACATGGGAGATGTTTGTTCTTGTGCTTGTTAGTAATGGATTTTGGAGGGATCATGTTTCTATGTATTGGATTAGGTGGGCACATATTGTTTGTAATCATGGTGAAGCGAGGTGGTGTTGAAATTGTAACTAGGTTCGGTCTTCATATTTATGATATTCTAAAAAGTCAAAAAGAATGTATTTGAGTCAAAAGAAAAAGTTATTTTATCATGTCGCTTTTGAACATGGGAACTTGGAAAAAGAATCAAATAATTAAGTAGAAGTTTATGGCTTGTATCAAGGAATTTTTTTTTATTTTTTTTTAGAATAATAATATAATAATAATAATAATAATAATAATAATAATAATTAAAGTGAAATATATCACATTTTTATTTATCATTTATAAAATGGTTTTTGTAAAGAGAATAATAGACTAAACATATTTCTTTTCATAATTCAAAATCTCTTTCAATTTTATGACTTTAAGATCTTCCATGTCTTTCATAATAATAACTTTGAAACTAACCAGTTAGTGAATTGTGGATCTAAGTTATCACAAGGGGGTTCTTGGTAAATAAGTCTTTCATAGCCATTAAACCTGGACACTTGATACTTGGACAAGCATCAAGGAGACCATCTAAATTTTATTTAAGCATGAGGGAGGTCATCCAAAGTTTAGGTGAGTGGTAGACACATGTCGTGCAGGTGAAATGATAAGGTGACATAATAATAATTGAAAGCCTATTATCCCCCATCTTGTCAATTATGTTAATCTTTATGGGTACATCATGTCTACAAGGGAGATGTTTTCTCTTGTGCTTGTTAGTAACGGAGTTTGGAGGGATCATGTCTCTATGTATAGGATTAGGTTGGCACATATTTTTTGTAATCATGGTGAAGCGAGGTGGTGTTGAAATTGTAACTAGGTTCGGTCTTCATATTTATGATATTGTAAAAAGTAAAAAAGAATGTATTTGAGAAAATAGAAAAATTTATTTTATCATGTGCTTTTTGGACACGAGAACTTGGAAAAAGCATAAAAAAATTAAGTAGAAGTTTATGGCTTGTCTTGAGGCTTTTTTTTAACGTTCTAGAAAATCATAATAATAATAATAATAATAATAATAATAATAATAATAATAATAATAATAATAATAATGAAAGTGAAAGATATCACATTTTTATTTATCATTTATAAAAGGGTTTTTGTTAAGAGAATAATAGACTAAACATATTTCCTTTCATAATTCAAATGCTCTTTCAATTTGACAACATTAAGGTCTTCCATGTCTTTCATAATAATAACTTAGAGACTGACTAGTTAGTGAATTGTGGATCTAAGTTATCTCAAGGGGGGCTCTTTGTAAATAACTCTTTCATAGCCATTAAACTTGGACGCTTGATTCTTGGACAAGCATTAGGAAGACCATCTAAATTTTAGGTAAGCATCAGGGAAGTCATCCAAAGTTTAGGTGAGCGATAGACCCACATCGTGTAGGTGAAGTGATATGGTGATATAAGAAAAATTGAAAGTCTATTATCCTCCATCTTGTCAAATATGTAAAACTTTGTGGGTATTTCATGTCTACAAGAGAGATGTTTTCTCTTGTGCTTGTTAGTAATGGAGTTTGGAGGGTTCATGTGTCTATACTTAGGATTAGGTGGGCAAATATTTTTTGTAATCATGGTGAAGCAAGGTGGTGTTGAAATTGTAACTAGGTTCGGTCTTCATATTAATGATATTGTAAAAATTCAAAAAGAATGTATTTGATTCAAAAGAAAAAGTTATTTTATCATGTCCATTTTGGACATGGGAACTTGGAAAAAGCATCAAATAATTAAGTTGAAGTTTATGGCTTGTATCAAGGATTTTTTTTTAATGTTTTAGAAAATAATAATAATAATAATGAAAGTGAAAGATAACGTATTTTTATTTATCATTTATAAAAAAGTTTTTTTTAAGATAATAATAGACTAAACATATTTATTTTCATAATTCAAAAGCTCTTTCAATTGGATGACTTTAAGTTCCATGTCTTTCATAATAATAACTTTGAGATTGACCAGTTAGTGAATTGTGGATCTAAGTTATTACAAGGGGTCTCTTGGTAAATAATTCTTTCATAGCCATTAAATTTGGATGCTTGATACTTGGACAAGCATCGGTGAGACCATCCAAAGTTTAGGTAAGCATCAGGGAGGTCATCCAAAGTTTAGGTGAGTGGTAGACCCACGTCATGTAGGTGAAGTGATATGGTTATATAAGAATAATTGAAATCTGGTTATCCCCCAAGTTGTCAATTATGTTAATCTTTATGGGTGCGTCATGTCTACAAGGGAGATGTTTGCTCTTGTGCTTGTTAGTTAAGGAGTTTGGAGGGATCATGTCTCTATGTATAGGATTAGGTGGTCACATATTTTTTATAATCATGGTGAAGCAAGGTGGTGTTGAGATTGTAACTAGGTTCGATCTTCATATTTATGATATTCTAAAAAGTCAAAGAGAATGTATTTGACTCAAAAGAAAAAGTTAATTTAGCGTGTCCCCTTTGGACATGCAAAATTTTTAAGTATGATTTTGTGTCTCCAAGTTGACCAAGTAAGCGCTCTAGAGGACAGGTCAGTCTGCTCAAAGAACATGTCCCTTCACATGAACAAACAAATCTATATTGGCATTTCTACTTCATCACTTAGAAACTAGTTTGTATCTCTTTTGTGGAGGAAAAGATTCGTATCTATCTCAAGCACTTATCTTCTATGGTATGTGAATTATTTTGGGGAAAATCGTCTATGATTGTAACATGCCACCCCACATTTACCCACTTTCACAAGCCCTCTCAAGTAAATGTGAACTGACTTGTCACTATGACATGACCAAACATTCTAGTTAAGGAAGTGGGGCCTACAATTGAGACTTACTAACCTTCCCTAGGAACCATAGATCACTGATAGGTTGAAGAACCACTCTAGGTGACCAATCCCTGAGCTAGAACCCTTTTTCTATGACATAGACCTATAATTGCACCCTTGACACTGTTTTCATGTGGTTGTGAGCCTCCAATCGCACGCACAAGCCTTGATCCATGCCGTTGTGACCTCAGATCCTTAGTTTTGTGCCTGAAGTCCTAAGATCTAAGCCACTTTTCTAGGCTAGTCTCCATACCATTGCCCAAAACTTCCTGTAGCTTTCCATAATCATATTTCTCATAGCAACAAAGTTAATCATTCAAACTTGAAGCCAAAACTTGACCTAAACTAGCAAGAACACAACAGACATTTCGTCAAACATATGGTAAACGTGTGAGTTATAGGTCATGAATGCATATTTGAGTGTAAATATTTGTACTTTAGCTGAAAATCACTGAGAAGGTCTAATGTCTTCTCAGGTAGCTTCAAAAACACCTATTAGCCCATGAAATTGGAGGACATGTTGAGGATGTATGTGATGCATCAGCAACGAAAGTGGGAAGAGTATCTTCCACTGGTTGAGTTTGCTTATAACAATGGGTACCAGGAATCTTTGAGGATGAGTTCGTTTGAAGCATTTTATAGGTGGATTTGTAATAATCCCATCATTATTAATGAACAATGAACACAGTGTTTATTGGACCAAATATGTTGGCAAAGATGGAATAGTAAATGAAGGTAATCATAAAGAATGTGAAGGCAACATAGGACGGGTAGAAACGTTATGCAGATCATGACAAGTTTTTTAAGGAGTTTCAGGTTGGGGAACAAGTGTATTTGTGCATCAATCCCAATGAGCTCCATGAGGATTGGATCATGTGCCAAGATGGCACCTTAGTTTTGTGGACCTTTAAAGGTTATTGAAATGATTGTACCAGTGGCCTATCGACTTGCATTGCCTCTCACAGTGAAAGTCCATGATGTTTTCCATGTGTCATTGCTTAAGAAGTATGTTAAATATGTTGATCATGTGATTGGTTTTCTGTATTGTGCAGGGAGATAAATGGATAATTTCAGCTGGAACCGAGCAATCGAGCAGGTTAAAGTGCAGTGGAAGCACTTTAGGCCCAATGAAGCTACATGGGAGATGGTGGATCAGATGTGGGATATGTATCCTTCTCTATTCGTTGGTTGAGTGAATTGTTTTGGTATATGTACCTACATATATGGATGTAAATACCTCCATGAATTGTGTTATAAAGCTCAAAAAAAATGATATGGGTGTCATGTTGTTATGGTTGTTATGATTGTTATGTGTCATGTTGGTTTGCTTCTCATCAGGTTGATCATTGTAAATACTACATCGAGCTAATTTGTATAGCTCCTTGGGCAGTATGTTTTGATTTTAGTAGTATTTTTGGTTGTAGGTGTCATTGAATACCAAGGACAGTGTTCCCCCAAGAGGGAGGGTTTTGTAACAACCCTGGTCAAAATTCCATGTAAATAAAGTTAAAAAGGCCAAAATAATAACGAAGGTCATGGGACACATATTCCAAGCCGAATTTTGGGCAAAACATCCTAGTGTGGGTGTTTATTTGGTTTATTATGGCAAAGGGAATTTGCAAAGGCAAAGGCTTTGGAAAGGCACGAGGCATTATTGGCATTTTATTTATGAAAATAATGTAAATTAGGAGAAAAGAAAGGTGAAAGGTCACAAGTTTCATGCGAGGAGGAAAATGAAGGAAAATAATGGAAAATTGAAGAAAATAGAGGCCTCATTAATAAAAAGGCTTATGAGGATCAATTGGTACCTTTTGTCAATTTAGTTTGGGAGCTATCCCTTTATTCTCTATATCACGCTCTTAGACACTTAGAGTTTTCTTGGAGCACTCTAGCATTGGATCAAGAAAGTAAAGGAAGGACCAATAAGGCAAAGACCAAGCAAGGAAGAGAAACATCTAGCAACTACAATGAGATTATTTGCAGGTACCTATCTGCATGTGTGATTTCCTTGTTAGTTTTTTCATGCATGGTACATGCATGTGTGTATTTGGTTCTCTTGCTATCATCGAAATGGGTTTTTCCAGTTGTGACAATGTTATTCAACCTTGACTTTCCATATTTGGATGGCCATGGTGTGATGAGTTCTCTTATACTTGGTTAAGCTAGATTGCTGGATGGTTTTGAAACTATATGAGGTGGTCTCTGAAAGAAAGGAAAAAAGGCCTAGGAATCATTGGACTGTATTGGGATTGTGATAATATCATATTTTATGTGCCTTAGTGGGCCTAGGAATCCTCTACCGGTGAATGGCAAGATATACAGTAAATCCTAGAGGTGTGTTCCCTCGATCAAGCTTATGAATCCTTAACTGATGAATGGCAGGATATACAGTAAATCCTAGATGGTGGAGTCTTGATAAGGCTTAGGAATCCTTGACCATTGTATGGCGGGACATGTGGTAAAGCTTAGAGACTAGGAGATAAGCAAATTCCTCACGATGTAGGTGGAGAAATCCAGTGTCATCCAAGCTTGTTTAGGTCCTACTGATCCGATGGGGATTATAGTAAAGCCAAAGGAAACCTGGTTTGGTTTGGTTTTGAGTCCCACATTCATGCTTGGAATATGGCACGGAGTGATTGGTTGAAAGAAATATTTGGTTCAACCAATATATCGTTGGGTGGTTCATGGAAGTCCCAAACCTAGTTGGATTTTGCATTCATTAATAATAGTTTCTTTTCCTTGGTATTTCATGCGTAAATGTATTGGTGTATATGTGGATTATATCGTTGTTATTTCTATTGGTTATATGTTGGTTATGAGTATGTTTTATGATAGACTTGATGTATGAATCTCATCATGTTCTGATTAGTAATTGAAAGTAAAATGAATATATGACCTAATGGATGATAATACAGCTATTGTGGTATAGCAACAATGCTTCTTTACAAATCTTAGATAAGTATGAGACCCCTATGCTCAGATCTGTTGTTATAACCTGTAGAATCCATATTTGTGACATGTTTGACGAAATGCCTGTCATGGCTAGTAGGGGTCCATTCAAGTAATTGGTCAAGTGCTTGCATTACTACCTTTTTTCCAATGTTATTTATCATTTCTAAAAGTTTCATGAACTTCTGGGTAGTCACCAGAGTCTTGGACCTGAAAAAATGACACATAATCCGAGGTCGCTGGCTCAAAACTAGCTGAAAAAGTCCACAGTCGTTGGCATGCCCTTACTGTGGGAGCAACTGGAAGGCCTCAGTTGCATGCATGGCTTGTCATGTGAGTGAATCAGGATCTAGATCAGTAAAATGTCAAGTTTCCTCACGAGTTGGTCACCTGGAAGTGTTGGTTCTCTCCTGAAGGTTCTGTAGCATGTGTGGAAGGTCAAATTGGTTTTGTTTTGTTTGTTCCACTTCCTTAACTATACATGTGGATTTGAATCACATCATAGTAGCCTCTCATCACATGTTTACCCCAGTGAACTAATTAACTTGGGGAAATATGGGAGGGGGGTGTTATAGAGTGGCATGAGAGCTTGGTTCACCCCTTGGATTGGATGGGCGGTGTGTTGGTCATGAATTCATGTCGGTTGCATATGTGTGTTCTCTATGCTTGTGCTCTATGTACTTGCTATGTATGCATGGTGTTGGTCATGGTTATAGTGGTGTCGCCATGTCAAAGTGGATGGTGTGTTGTTGGATGTGGTCGTCATGAGTGTATATTGGTTATGCATTGGTTATGCATGTTAGTTCTTATATATAGTTGTGTGTACATTGTCTGATATGACTCATAACAATGTATGCAAAACAATATATAAGAACAATTTATTATATATGATATTGTGATAACCATATCATATATGTCTGATAATGTTTGATATTGTTCATAAAGGTTATAGTACTCCATCAGTTGATAGAGCTGAAGAACATGACATGGGACACCTTCATTGAGGCAACCTTGAAAACACATATAACCACTTCACCAAGCAAGCACCAAACCATTTCAGTACATCCCATGGAGGTGGGGTCATCAAGAAAACATGATGAGGTTTCTAAGGCACCTAGGCCTAAGCTAACCAAGACATATCAGAGAGCAAGAAGGCTTGTGTTTGCTCCTCAAATTGAGGAAGGGGACAAGCCTACTACATCAGCAGAACAAGGATCACCATCACATCATGAGGCTTATTTGCATGATGAGGAGCCCATGGAGCATGACTTTGACCTAGTTGACTTGGAGGCACATGATGATCATCAAACCTTGCAAAAATTCATCAAAGATATGGATTCTTAGATCATGGAGCTCTAGGACAATTTGGAAAGGGCCAGATTCATCATTTCATTCCTTAAGCAAGAAAACAATCAACTTAAGGCAAAACAACTAGTCATGGAGAAAGAGAAATTCAAAGCCAAGAAACAAGAGATGAAAGGAAAGGAAGTTGTGGACCATGAGGAGACTGAGGAACATGAAGGACATGTGGCAAAGAAGAGACAAATGAAAATGGTATTAGGAAGCACTTCAGAGAGAAAGAGAAGAAAAGCCACAAATGGAAAAATTGACCTTTGAAGATAGGATTGCCATGGAAATAAATGAGGATAGGGATTTTTGGCTTGTAAAAGTCAATTTCCACCTTGAGAATCGCCTTGACAAGGCCAACAAGAATAACAAGTTGCAAAAGTAAATGGCCATCCATTATTACACAAGGAATCAAGTTTCCAAGGTCAAAATCAAGTAGTTGAAGGAAAAACTCAATGAAACCCTAATAATCCAATAGGAGAAGGGTAAGTTATATTGTCTTGTTGATGCATCCATGATTTGATAAAATACCTCATCAGGAATATCTGGACAAATGTTGGGAGGATTTGGAGAAAATTTTGTGTTTTGGTGCAGACATACAATTGTTTGGCAATTGTATGTCTAGGACCACAACGAACTCATGTTGCGCTTCTTCCCTAGAGCTCGAAATGATGGAAAATTAGTATTTTTGGAAAGCTTATGACCCCATCTTAGAAACCATTTTCCCACTTCCTTGGCTTGGGGCTCAGTGTTTTAGAAATTTCCAAAAAGGAGGCCAAAAATTACCTTTCTGCCCCTGTTTTTCCATTTCGTTACACACCTGGAGACACCTTGGGAGAATGGCCATATCTCAGCCAAACATGGGTCCTTCTACGTGAAAAAATACTCTAACAACATCTACACTCTTCCATATTTCTAGAACAGGTTTCAGATCTAGATTTGGACTTCATAAAGGAACTAAAAAATGGCCTCCAATAGCTCACTGTGCACCTGGAAATTTACAAGATTTTGTAAAATTTTCACTGTGTACTTTTTTGTAATTCCTAGTTTGTCTTTAATAAAAGTCAAAAGGGTGAAGTAGATGAATGTGAGGGTTAAAAGTAAATGTAAATAATAGGTGGTTATTCTTTGTAAGATGTTTTGATGTAAATTCGACCTCATTTATGAGAGAGGTTGGAGTCAAAGTTAATTGTAGAAGTTGTTTTTAACTTTCCTAGACATTAGGGTTTGGTTAAAACACCCCATGTAATAGTTCCTAGATTCATGGATTCAACCCCTGAGAGTGGGGAGATTTTGTTTCGGTCTTTATTTATCAGTTTTTCAGTGATAGAACAGGTTGGATTTCAGAGGAGACAACTATTGTAGCATATACTTGGACATTTTATGGAAATCAAAGGACATAGATTGCAGCTATTATCTAGGAAATCATTTGCAGTAAGTTTGCAATGTTGTTTTTTCTCTGTTATAGTTTTATATGGAAGATATTCATCTCTCTTTCCATTCATCAATAATTCCATGGTTTTCCTTACAATTTATAAACATAATTCTTTGCATAAATCTCTGTTTTGATTGAAAAATCATTATGTGTTACTTTCTTTCATGCTTAATGAATCCATGTTTCAAGCTCATTAAGGCCTTTTGCTTCTTCTAAACACTACACTACACTAAAAAACCCTAAGATACATCAAAAAAGTAATGCTACCTTGCTCCTTTGTATCTTTGTTGTTGTAAGCCTTTGATCCTCTGACCTAGCTACCTGGTTTTTCCCCCTTATCCAGCAACAAAACCCTTAATTTTACAAAACCTACCCGAGCCTAGCTATCTAGCCTAAAATCCCCTACATTCCAATCATCTCTTGATTGTGATTTCATAGAGTGAGCCCTCTCTGGTTTGGTAGGGGTAGATACCAAAATAAAATCTTGTTCTATGGTTACCTTCGTCGATCTCCTCGTCATCGTCAGACATTGCGAGGGATAACAAAATGCATGACAACTAGGGAATGCCAAGGTGTTCTAGTGAATGTAAGGTTCCGAAGTCATGGAAAAATGTAATGTTAGTTGTGAGGTCATGACTACCAAGGTTTGTTAGGGAATTCTAGGGCATGTTAACATGTGCTAGATAGTATGAAGACATGTCAAACAAACTAAGATGTGCCAAGTGATAAGGCATGCCAAGATGTACAAGGGCATGACAATGCATGCCAAGGACTGTCAAGGAAAAAAAATGGAGGAGAAAGTTAAAATACAAGGAAATGAGTACATAATAGGGTTAATAAGTCATCAATTTACCTTTTCCATGAGGGGAATGCTAGGCACACCAACACTAGGTGCCAATAAGTGCCAAGTGCCAAGTTTCAATGCATTCTAAGTGCCAAATCTTCCTCTGTTTCTTCTCATATATTTTCCAATAATTGGTCTAAAATAAATTTAATATTAAACCATGCCAAAGCATACCAAATCATCTCAATCCATGCCAAACATGCTAAGACTTTCCAAGTGCCAACATGTGCCAAGTGCCAATGTGCATCAGGGAGTGTGATGCATCCTATGAAGTGGCAGAGCATATTGAAGAGTACTGCTAAGGTGTGCTAGAGAGTGCCAATGCATGCTAAGGAGTGTTAGGTAGTACTAGGAAAACACAAGGGAGCACTAGGTCAAAATGCATGGAAGTGAATGAATATGAAGGTGTGTCGGGGAGTGTTAATGAGTGCTAGCTGTCATGCCAAGGAGGGAGTGACAAGGTATGATAAACATGAGTAAGGCATGCTAGGGAATATCAAGGCATGTCGAGAAGTGCTAGAGTGTTCTAGGTAGTTCTAGGGTGTGCTAACATGTGCTAAATAGTGCCAAGGCATGCCAGGTGCTAAGACATGCTAGGATGTGCAGGGTGCCAGAGTATGCCAATATGCGTCAAGGAGTTTCAAGGGGAAAAAAGGAATAACAAAGATAAAATGTAAGGAAATGAACACATAAGAGGGTTAATAAGTCATGACTTTATCTTTTTCAAAAGGGGCATTCTAGGCACACTAATAATATGTTCCAATCCAGGCCAAGTGCCAATGTGTGCCAAGTCCTAATTTTTGTCAATGCAACAGTATGCCAAGGCATTCTGGGGCATGTTAGGGACTATAGGACATGCCAACACATGATAGGGGAGTGATATGCTATGCTAGGGAATGCAAACATGTGCTTGAGCGTCCTACTCATAGAAATATGTTCTAGGTACAAAGATGTTCCAAGACATGCGAGGTGCTAAGGAATGTTAATGTATTGTTCCAAAGCATGTTAAGGTGTGACATGAGTATTGAGGAGTGGTAGGTCTCCCTCATTAATAGAATTGACAAAGCTTGATTATGTATTAAATAATATAGTTCCTACACACATTAGTGGAACTTTATTTAAAGGAAATTTGGTAGATAATAAACCTAATAGAGATGAGTCATGTGTTGACCCATACGAAAACTATATTCTTATGACTTGAGGGAAATGATACACACTAATTAATTCTTAACAAATTGAATGACTATAACCACTGTGACCTTCGATACTTTGGTCTTAAATCGTTATGTTTTGGAAAAAAATATAGTAATCGGTACGTAGCACCATCAAAAACTCATTGGAATGATGAATGATGACGAACATTTTTTTACTATCACCAAAAGTAACCAAAAAGAGCATTGGTGAGGGTCAGTAAAATATTTTCACTGGAAGTGTCACCAAAGGGAGAATTAGTGATGGGCCTTTAATGATCCTCACCAAAAGTGTCACCAAACAGAGAATTAGTGATGGGCCTTTAATGACCCTCACCAAACGTGTCATTGAAAATGGCTTTGGTGACAAAACTTAAAGGACCATCACTATATACACTTACAACAATGTCTTTTTTAAAGACTGTCACCATATGCGACATTGGTGATGGACCTTAAAGTTCTGTCACATGCATGAAGGGTCATAAAAAATTCATTGGAATGATCAATGATGACGAACATTTTGTGACCGTCACCAAAAGTAACCAAAAATAGCATTGGTGAGGGTCAATAAAATATCGTCACTAGAAGTGTCACCAAAGAGAGAATTAGTGATGGCCTTTAACGACCCTCACCAAAAGTGTCACCAAATAGAGGATTAGTGATGGGCCTTTAACGAACGTCACCAAAACTATCATTGAAAATGGCTTTGGTAACAAACCTTAAAGGACCATCACTATATACACTTACAACAACGTTTTTTAAAGATCGTCACCATATGCAACAATGGTGATGGACCTTAAAGGTTCGTCACAAGAATGACCCTCACCAATGACATTTTTTCTTGTAGTGACCTTTATTTGGGATCACAGTTTTTATAAATCTGGACTCTCTGTAACACCTCCTTTCTTTGCCTCCAAAAGTGGGTATAGTGGCATAATTTAGATATAATTTGATAGAGTCCCCCACCTTGGAACCCTAAGACCTAGGTATGAGCATGCCGAATCGAGGGGGAATATCTTGCACTATAATGTCTATCACTACGCTCTTCACAGGGATCTGGGCTAGATTTACCACTAGATCCTTTATCATTCCCAAGTGTTGGGCCATCAAATTAACATACACTTTCACTTTACTTTCACCTTTATCCTCATTTTGTCACCTCATTTCATCACATTATCATTACATAACCCTATATTTCCATTACTGTATGGGTTCATATTTTCATTTTCCAAAGTTATTTGTTTTATGTATTTAAAGTGAATTTATGATTGAAAGTTAACAAAATAACATGTATCTGCTTATACATAAAAGTGGCTTAAGTTTGGTGACATTTGTAGGTGATTTGGAAGGTTCCAAGACACTCTTATGTGGCCTCCAAGATTCAAAATCGAATTCTCCTGAAGATTTGAAGGAGATTTAGGATAGGGGTCAAGCATATCTCGCAAAGAGAAATCATGGATAAAGGAATATGTGTCTCATATTGGTTGTAACCATATGAAGGATTTGTGGATCTAGGAGGGATTAGTGGATATCCATTAATGAGTTAGTTGCTTATGTTTTTGTATAAATAGGATTACCTTCTCCATTCCAAAGAGAGGACTCTTGGAGCATGTATCCTAACTTATGATGGAATAGAATAAAGTTTTCTTTCTATAGTTTTAGATATAAATTATCTTAATGTAGTATATGAATTTATGGAATAGTTTGTCACTTTGTTCTTAAGAGAATTGAGCTCACTCTAAAAGGATCAAAGAAACATTTTATTTCATTATAGAATTTATTTTCATTTAATTACTTATATTTTTGAAGATTTTTCATTATTAATGAATGAATTTTAGTATAAATCTTATCAGCATATGAAAGGACAAACAAGGGTCTAAGTTAGGCTCTCTTCCATTTGATATGAGTGATAATTGAAATTCATTCTCTTTTTCTAGTTTCAAGTGATTTTCTGAATTTCCAGTTTTCCAACAATGGCATTAATGATGAATGAATTTGTAATGAAGAACAACAAGGACCTCCTTAGTTAGGATCCTCTTCTATTATTTGTTTATGCATCTGAAGCTATTTTCCGTTAGTGGTTTTTGACTTCTATTCATGAAGTAATATTCTATAAGAAGGACAAATATGGTTCTCCTAAGTTAGAAGCCACTTCTCATACTTATTACATAATGAATTAGAAATTACTTAGTTAAATTTTATATTTGTAATATGCACTTATAATTAGTTTATAATTGTATTCTCTCCAGTTTCCATAACTTATCTTCTAAACCTGATTAAAATTACATCTGAGGTCCCATATATTTTGGTTTGATTCTAAGTTTAAAAAACCCCCGAGTTGACAAATTAAATGACAGGGATTTAATAGACAATTAAATCACCCAACACCAAGAATTTTATCCTCTTAGAGTCAAAGGAGTATATTTCCTTGTAAGGCTTGGTGATTTGCAAGCCAAGTTGTTCCATCATGGCTAATGGCATGAGGTTATGCGAGGCTCTAGAGTCCAACATTAATTTATGCAACAAGAGGTCATGAATTACCAGGGTCACATAGAAGGGTGCATTGGAAGGGTCATGTTCTTCAACATGAGGCCCAAAAACAACCATTGGTCTTTCTTCTTGAAGGTTTAAACAAACATGGGTTGGTATTGAGGTGGATGGAAGCAAGAAATAAGAGACTTGGGATTTATAAGTGGGCTTCTTTAGAATTTTAATTAGAGGAACATGGATCTTTTCCTTTTTGATTTCCTTCTGAATACTGAATGTAGGTTGGCTTTTTTCTACACCTCCTAGCTCTGCTTCTCTTTCCTTATCACTGGTAGTTTTTATTAGAACAGGTGCCTTCTCTTCTGTCTGTAACTCAGAGCTATTACATTCCTTATTTGAGGGGACTTTTACCTTCGATGAGTGAGGATTCAACTTACCTTTCCCTTTATCTGGCACTGGGGAAATATCTTATGGAGTAGTTCCAGCTTGTTGTTCTGGTTCCCTCTACCTCTTTCTTGAAGATCTTAGATCATACCTTCAACGTAGATGTGCTTGCATGAAATCCACAAACTGTTTACAATAATCACTTAATTCCTTCTCATTTTATGTTGCTTCTCTATCATGCCTTTTCTTCTAGTGAGCCATATTTTCATGTTCTTCTTTAGAGAAAGAGGAATACAAGTTTCCCTGCATCTCACGTGTATCCGCTGATTGTTCATTGGGATCATCTTCTAAATATAGAGGATGAGGGATCTAATCAAGTTGGTCCTTTCTTTCCCTTGGAAGTATCTGCAATGGTGGCCTTCTGTACTGTGGGTTATAACCTCAGTTGTTACCTTGACCATTCAGTTTTAGGAGACTCTTGTTCTCCAAATCAGGTTTCACCACCTTATGCAATAAACGCTTGATAGGTTTATCCATTTCTTCCCACTTTAGATCTGGTGATTATTTAGCTTAACCAGAGGAGGATGTTTCTTATTTCCCCCTTTTCTTCTCAGTAGGTTCATCCCTACCTCTTGACTTCTCTATCGAGGTGAAATTTTCTTCTACCTCGAGAGCATCAACTTGGAGTTGATCCAAAGTGGAGACTTCCTTTCTCTTAGGGTAAAATCAAAGTCAGATTCAAAGGCTACCACAAAAATGACACGAGTAGAAGCTTGAGGAGACTTTATCTCACTAGGCAGGTTATTATATTGCTTATTGAACATTTTTATGAATTTTAAAATATCCTCTTTTGGCTTCTTCCTTATAGCATTGAACTCTGTGAGGACATACTTAGGATTTCTCTTTTCACCCCATTTTTGTGTGAAATATTTTTCAAGTTCCTCCCACGTAGTGATGGAGGCATTAGGTAGGTATTTAAACCATTTTATGGCTTCTCCATCAAGGGATTGTACAAAGAGTTTGAGGACAACTTGTATTTGTTCTACATTTAAATTTTCAACAAAAGCACAGAAGGTTTCAATGTGTCTCTCTGCAGTGTCTCCATCTTCCCCATTGATCCTAGGAAAAATATTTAGGTAGCCTTGAAGCATAACACTTATAGGTTGAGGTAAATTAGGAGGGGAATATTTATTCATTAAGAAACCTAGAAAAAACCATCTGAATTAATGGAGGGGGCTTTATATTTTCCGGAGAAACTTGGGCCAAAACCACAGTGGTTGGAGTGGCTAGACTGGAAGTAGGGTATGTAAGCATATTATGAGTAAATTCTGAGCAGTGAATGACAATGGTTTGGGAGCTGGATGAGGAGGCTTCAATGAATTATGAGATAGTAGCATAGGTAGTAGGAGTTTTCTCCTTCTAGACTCTCCTGAAAATTATTTTTTCTAGGCCATATACAGATGGGGTTTTCTACTGAGACATATCTGAGTGAGTGTGAGGCTTTATAAAAGTTAGGATGATAAATGATAATGGGAATTGTGGAGTCGCCAAGGTGATGAGGATGCAATCAGATCGTCTTTTCTCACCTACACAAAGAGGGCTTAAATTATTGTATCCCAGGGGAAAAATCCTTCAATACGTTCCCGAAAATCGTGCCAAAAGATGTTGTCGCCTCCAGAGACAACCTCAGATTGCTTACAAGACCAGTGCTTGGAACATCTAGATTTTGTGTGTCTCATATGATTCTTGGGAAACTGGAAACATCACATAGATTTTTGTATATATATATATTAAAAATATATAATAAACAACATGGGTTGTTTCATTAATCTAAATGCGTAAGCCATGTATTTCTATTACTTCTTCACATATACAACTCACAGAAATATATGCATAAACTAATGGAGGCCGGGTAGTTGAAGGACCTATAGTTTAATAACCTTTGACAGAGCAATGGGAGAGGATAAGGAGAAGGAGTAACTCATCACATAGATGTGAAGCGTTAGGAATTCTACAGTTATCACATAGAGCTTGAAGCCTCCAGATTTATACACTTATCTGAGTTAAAGTTAGACATAATGGATGAAAGAGGATGGGTGCAATGATTTATGGAGTGCAATTTTAAAGATATAATATCAAAGATCCATACAAGCACATGCATTAACGAGTCAATACAAATGAATCTGTAAGAACATATGAAACATTTCTAGTAGCTACAATTACATGAATTTAGAGAGGAGACATGAACATAATGGAATTTAATAGAGGGATAACATATTATAGTACCCAAAGGGGGAATCACCACCATTTCCTTAGTATTATGAAAGATGCATCTCATAAAGTAATACAATCTTGAATATAACATATAGTTATTTCTTTAGGATTTTGAACCTTTGTGAAGTGTCGCTTCCCACTATTTATCTAGAGAGGGCAGCATTGGACAATAATTACAACAAAATATCTTCATCCGAGCCTCAGATACCATATCAACTAGTTGCCTCGGTCTGGGATGGTTTTGTGGCCCAAAAATCACTACAAAATATTAATTGCTTCATTAAATGGTCGACACATTACATGATTACAAAATAGATAAACACTTAGATGGAAACACTAACAAAACATCTCCATGCCCATCCCTAGAATTTCCTTTACTCAGGCTGTTTCTTTCCCATGGTCTGGCCACCTGTGCCTTTTAGTCCATTCCCATTGCTTCTGCCTTTACTTCTTGGATCGTTCATTCTTCAAAACTGGGAGTAGTCAACTATCAGTTTAATTTCACAGTACAGAAGTGGAGGACCCCTGAGTGGTACTTCATCTTCCCTCTACATGGAGCACCATGCCAGATCGTCAAGTCCTCTCAAGCTTCCATGTATTAATTTACTCTGTGTTCTGTTTGATGACCATGTTGTTGGATATACGCCGAAAAATACCCTCGTCGTCCTACCAAGTAGAAGCAAAATAGATGTTTTAATGTTCGTTGATCTGGGCCATTGATCTAGGCTGATTCAATCTGGGCGTATTGGTATCACAATTAAAATACAGAAGAGGGACTTTTACCATATTTCATAGTTCTTGCTGATTGTCTGGACGCAAAACTTCAATAAAGCATGATACATAAAATATCTCATCTGGGAGGGTTCTCGCACATCGCAATCGCAAGTTGGAAGGGACTTCGGTGGAGGAGGTACTTTGACTTGTGTGATCCCTAATTGCGATATCACAATTTATGGGGGAAGGAATTATTGCAATCAACGAGGTTGAGGAGGGACTTACGATATGGTAATTAGCAAGTAACTTGCGATATGCAACATTGACAAAGAACTTTGCGATATGCGATATCGACAAAGGAGTGATTTTATCACAATTAGATAGGAGTGGTGACGGGACTTGGATATGGAAATCAACGAGGAACTTTGCTATATATGATATCGCAATTGCAAAAGTTAAAAAGGGAGACAGGTGGATATGTATCACAAAAAGGGAAGGGGCTGATAGCGATTATGGTTTGTGGGTCTTGACACTTAAAAAGGGTTTAGGCATGATTTCCTGAATGTTTTAAAACATTTCGAAGGGGAATGGGAAACATGGCTAAAGTTGGATACAAAAAGGGATTTTGGCTAGAGTTAAAAATGGGTCACTACAGCTAGAGTTTAAAAAACAAAGGAAAAATGGGGTTTGTAAAAGAAATGGTTTTAAGAGAATATGGAAATTTCTCTAAAACAATTTAAACTTGACTTGTTCTTCCTCCTTTAATCTCTAATTTGCAAAGAACAACAACTTGTTTAAGGAAAGTAGCAGATAGATGCAAATGATTAATCAAACTAAAAATTATTTCTAGGGGTTATCATGTATAACATATGGCTTGGAGGTTAGATCCAAACATCTTTGTTCTTTTTCCCTCTTTGTATAACAGGAACTCTCTTTGAATAAGGTGGCAACAGATTGCAAGATAATGTAGTTCCCTTTTTGAAAGTAGTGTAACTCTTTTATTTTCTTGAATTGATTCAATAGAATTTACAAGTTGAAGTTCAAAACCATTTTCCTTCTTATAATTAGAGGTATCTGCTAAATTGCACCTTCATTAGTTATTTTTCATTCTAATTTAGTAGGAGGAATGGTTTTGGATAACTGTTGATCAAATGTCCTAGTTGAGAGTGACATGAGTGGAATCCCATCTAATGTTCATATAGAATTGTCACCTCGAAGTTTGTACAAAACCCTGGTTGATAAATAGAGTTGAGGGGCCCTTGGGAATTGCATCACCCTTGGTGCAATACCAGGGCTCACCACTTTTTGGCATCATTCTCCGGGAGGTGTCTAGGTAGATTTTATTTCTTCTTAAGTATTGTTTTATGTTTTGCATACAATTTTCATAAAATGACATAAAATAAAAAAGATAAAATTTTATTTCATCCCTTATAGGAATAGAGATACTCAAGGAAAATTATTACTAAACACGCCCACACCCTCGAGCAGTCAACCTTCACTCTTCTTTGGTGGCTGTCAGGTTCCCTCTCTGGCTATAGGGGATTTATAAGACCCTCTGGGTGAGAAACTTGAGATATTTGAAGAACATATTAGGGAAGAATAAAAACCCAATTCACCTACCCAAACCATGGTTGAAAATAGGAAAAATAAGGTTTTCCCTATCAAAACGACTAATGGAGAGGCTAGAATGAAGAATGTAAGCCCTACTTCCCTTCCACACTTCCATGTATTAACATCTAGGGATCCTTATACCTTTATGTTTTAATTTTTTATTTTCTATAGGGCCTATGAATATACCTTTCATGACGAGAAGCTGAAGTTATTTCGATATGCCCTTAAGGATGCAACCTTACCCTGATTTATGGGTCTGCTTGGGGGTAGCATCACTTCCTAGGTTCAAATGAAACAAGCCTTTAATAGAAAGTATATGGACCACTACAATAAACAAGGTCATTGGTGAGGGTCATGCCTGTGACAGACCTTTAAGGTCTGTCACCAATGTTGCATATGGTGACGACCTTTAAATCATTGTTGCTATAAGTGTATATAGTGATGGTACTTTAAGGTTTGTCACCAAAGCCATTTTCAATGACACTTTTGGTGAGGTTCGTTAAAGGCTCGTCACTAATTCTCTATTTGGTGACACTTTTGGTGAGGGTCATTAAAGGCCCATCATTAATTCTCTCTTTGGTGACACTTCTAGTGATGATATTTTATTGACAGTCACCAATTATCTTTTTGGTTACTTTTGGTGATGGTCAATAAATGTTCGTCATCATTGATCATTCCAATGAGTTTTTGATGATGCTACATGCCTGTGGCAAACATTTAATCTTTGTCACCAATGTTGCATATGGTGAAGGTCTTTAAAAAATCATTTTTGCAAGTGTATATAGTGATGGTACTTTAAGGTTTGTCACCAAAGCCATTTTCAGTGAAACTTTTGGTGAGGGTTGTTAAAGGCTCATCACTAATTATCTCTTTGGTGACACTTTCGGTGAGGGTCATTAAAGGCCCATCACTAATTCTCTCTTTGGTGACACTTCTAGTGATGATCTTTTATTGACCCTCACCAATGCTCTTTTTGGTTACTTTTGATGATGACCAAAAAATGTTCATCATCAATGATCAATCCAATGAGTTTTTGATGACGCTATTTACCAGTTACTATATTTTTTGTCAAAAGATAATGATTTAAGACCACTATTGTGGAGTATTTTTCATTATGTGTCCAAGGTCATAGTGGTTATACTAGTTTGTCAATTTATTAAGAAGTAATTAGTGTGTATCATTTCCCTCAAGTCATAAGAATATAGTTTTCCTAGAATTCAACACATGATTAATCTCTATTAGGTTTGTTATATAGAAAGTTTACTTTAAACAAAGTTCCACTAGTGTGTGCAGGAACTATATTAATTAATACATAATCAAGCTCTATAAATTCTATTAATGAGAGAGACCTACCACTCCTCAACACTCATGGCACACCTTAACATGCTTTGGAACAATACACTAACATTCCTTGGCACCTCGCATGTCTTGGAACATCTTTGTACTTGGAACATATTTGTACCTAGAACATCTTACCATGAGTAGGATGCCCAAGCACATGTTGGCATGCCCTAGCTTAGCATAGCACTCCCCTATCATGTGTTGGCATGCCCTGTAGTCCCTAGCATGCCTTAGAACACCTTGGCATAATATTGTGTTGACAAACATTAACACTTGGCACACATTGGCACTTGGCATGTATTGGAACATATTATTAGTGTGCCTACCATGCCCCTTTTAAAAAAGATAAAGTCTCGACTTATTAATCCTATTATGTGTTAATTTCCTTGCATTTTAGCTTGGTTATTCCTTTTGTTGCCTTGAAACTCCTTGACGCATATTGGCATACTCTGGCACGCTGCACATCCTATCATGTCTTAGCACCTGACATGCCTTGGAACTAGTTGGAACATGTTAGCACACCCTAGAACTACCAAGCACACTCTAGAAATTCTTGACATTATGTGATATTCCCTGGAATGCCTTACTCGTGCTTAGCATACAGTGTCACCCCCTCCTTGGCATGAAAACTAGCACTCATTGACACTCCCCAACACACACTCATATTCATTCACTTCCATGTATTTTGACCCAGTGCTCCCTTGTGTTGTAATAGTACTCCCTAACACTCCTCAACATGCATTGGCACTCTCTAGCACACCTTATGACTTTTTGATATGCTCTGCCACTTTATAACATGCATCACACTCCCTGATGCACATTGGCACTTGGAACGTGTTAGCACTTGGAAAGTCGTAGCATGTTTGGCATGCGTTGAGATGACTTGGTATGATTTGGCATGGTTTAATATTAAATTTATTTGAGATCAATTATTAGAAGCTAGATGAGAAGAAACAAAGGAATATTTGGCACTTAGAATGCATTGACACTTGTCACTTGGCACTTATTGGCACCTAGTGTTGGTGTGCCTAGCATGCTCCTCATGGAAAAGGTAAATTGATGACTTATTAACCTTATTATGTGCTCATTTCCTTGTAGTTTAACTTGTTCCTCCATTTTGTTGCCTTGACAGTCCTTGGAATGCATTGTCACACCCTTGTACATCTTGGCATGCCTTAGCACTTGGCACATCTTAGGTGTTTAACATGTCTTCATACTATTTGGCACATGTTAGCATGCCTTGCATTCCCTAACACACCTTGGTAGTCATGACCTCACAAATAACATTACATTTTTCCATGACTTCAGAAACTTACATTCACTAGAACTCCTTGGCACTCCTTAGTTGTCATGCCCTCTAAAATCCTCCAAAATGTCCCAGGCCGATGAGGAGATTGATGGAGGTAACCAAAAACTAAGTTTTTAGTTTGGTAGCTAGATCTACCAAACCAGAGAGGGATCTATCTATGAAATCACAGCTAAGAGATGACTGGAATGCAAAGGATTTTAGGCTAGATAGCTAGGCTTAGGTGGGTTTTGGAAAATTTAGGGTTTCGTTGCTAGATAAGGGAGAATAACAAAGTAGCTAGGTCAGAGGATCAAAGGGTTACAACAACAAATATATAAAGGAGAAAGATAGCATCAATTTTGTGATGGATCTTAGAGCTTGTCAATGTAGTGTAGTGTTTATAAGAAGTAAAATGTCTTAATGAGCATGAAACATGATTTCATTAAGCAAGAAATAAAGTAACACATAATGATTTTTCCATCAAAACAGAGCTTTATGCAAAGAATTTTGTTTATAAACTGTAAGGAAAACCATTGAAGAATTTATGAGTGGAAAGAGAAGATGAATATATTTCATATAAAGCTATAATAGAGAAAAATTTACATCACAAACTTACTGCACATGAATTCCTAGATAATAGTTGCAAACTGTGTCCTTTGATTTCTAGAAAATGTCAAAGTACAAGCTACAATAGTTCTCTCCTCTGAAATCCAACCTGTTCTATCACTGAGAAACTGATACATAAAGACCAAAACAACATCTCCCCAATATTAGGGTTCAAATCCATGACTCTAGGAGCTGTTCCATGAGGTGTTCTAACCAAACCCTAATTTTTAAGGAAGTTAAAAACAACTTCTACAATTAACTTTGACTCCAACCTCTCTCATAAATGAGGTCAAATTTACATCAAAATAGCTTACAAAGACTAACCACCCATTATTTAAATTTTATTTTAGCCCTCACATTCATCTACATCACCCTTTTGACTTTTACCAAAGTCAAACTAGGAATTACGAAAATTACACAGTGAAAATTTTACAAAAATCTCAGAAATTTCTAAGTGTGCAGTGAGCTATTGGAGGCCATTTTTGAGTGCCATTTTGAAGTCCAAATACAGATATGAAGCCTTATATAGAAATCAAGGAGAGGGTAGATGTCTTTAGAGTATTGTTGCACTCAAAATGACCCAGTTTTAACTGAGATATGGCCATTCTCCAAGGTGTCCCCAGGTGCGCATCGAAATGGAAAAAGAGGGGCAGAAAGGTGATTTTTGGCCTCTTTTTTGCAAATCTCTCAAAAATGAGCCCTAGACCAGGAAAGTGGGAAAATGGGTTTTGAGAGGGGGTCATAATATTTTCAAAAATTTTGATTTTCCATCATTGGAGCCCTGAGGAAGAAGTGTAGCATGAGCTCGTTGCGCTCCTAGACAAAACATTGCCAAAAAATTGCAAGTCTGCACCAAAACACACAATTTTCTCCAAATCCTCCCAAAATTTGTCCAGAGATGCCTGATGAGGTATGTTATGCAATCATGTATGCATCAAAAAGAAAATATAACTTACCCTTCTCCTCTTGGCTGATTAGAGTTTTTCCTTCAACTGCTTGATTTTGACCTTGACAACCTAATTCCTTGTGTAATAATGGATGGCCATTTTCTTTTGAAACTTGTTATTCCCGATGGCCTTATAAAGGAGCTTATCAAGGTTGCAATTGAAGTTTTCAAGCAAAATCTCCCTGTCCTCATTTATTTCCATGGAAATCCTCTCTTCAAAGGTCAATTCTTCCATTGGTGGTTTTTTCTTCTCTTTCCTTCTAAAGTGCCTTCCTAAGACCCATTGTCCTTGGTATCTTCCTTGCCACAGCTCTTTCAAGTTGCTCAGTGTCCTCATGGTCCACCACTACCTTGCCTTTCATCTCTTGTTTCTTGGCTTTGAAATGGTCTGTCTCCATGGCTAGTTTTTTTGCCTTAAGTTGACTATTTTCTTGCTAAAGGAATGAAATGATGAATTTGGCCCTTTCCAAATTGTCCTTGAGCTCCATGATCTCATAATACTTCTCTTTGATGACTTGTTGCAGGGTTTTATGATCATCATGTGTCTCCAAGTCAAATATGTCAAATTCATGCTCAATGGGCTCCTCATCATCCAAAGAAGCCTCATGATGTGATGGTGATCCATGTTCTGTTGATGTAGTAGGCTTGGCCCCTTCCTCAATTTGAGGAGAAAACACAAGGATTTTGCCTCTTTGATATGTATTGATCACCTCAGGCCTAGGTGCCTTGGAAATCTCATCATGTTTTCTTGATGACTCCATCTCCATGTGTTGTATTGATATGGTTTGGTGCTGGCTTGGTGAAGTGGTTATATGCGTTTACAAGGTTGCCTAATTGAAGGTGTCCCATGTCTTGTTATTATATTTCCACTGATGGAGAAGTATAGACTTTATCAAGATATGGTGAAATAGGCTGGGATAATGAACTTTTCCTTTCAATTTCACCCTTTCAGACATTTTGGTTAGGCTTCTATACAAGTAGTTGGACAAATTTAGAGACTTTGCAGCTATAAAGTGCATGAGTAGTCTTATGTGGTATTGATATAGCCTATAAAATCTTGCCTCACATATGAAGGACTTCATGAAAACCTTCATCAATGGTGCATATATCTCCAACAAGTATATGAATGGGAAAACATGTGAGTGAACTTCTTCGTATTGTGATTTCAAGTAGGGTACGTACTCTTCTAGGTATAGGTTCATGAATTTGAACCAATTTTCACTATGGTTTAGTATGCATGTAGCTTGAGAGATGTTATCCATTGAAAACATGAAATCAATAACTGCAATGGTGATCTTTTCTTCCTTCAAGGTGAGGGAATATATACCTGTGAGATGCTCATTGTAACCTACTTCCTGCACTCTTTGACAAAATCATAACAAATTGACATATTCAAAGAATTTCATGACAAATAGGGAGGAGGTGATTTCAATTCAATTAGAGGGATGAAACCTCAGTATCTTCCCCCCCTTGTTGTACTTCCTCTTCACTGATGGTAATGATTCAGGCTCCATACTTCAAAGCTTAGGTGAAAGGCAAGCAAAAACAATGAAATTTGCTACTGTGAGGGAATGAGGTGGTATGATGGACTTAGGAGTTTCATAAATTTGTAAGGAAATTTAGTATGGTAGGGGATGATGTCATTAAGTAGGGGAAAAAGGAACTTTTGTAAATGAGTGAGGGGAGGGGGTGGAAAAGGCCAAAACACAGGCCTATCCTAGAAAGAGATAGGGTAGATTAGGGTTTAGATTAAAATGATAGAAAATGAAGGGATAAGGCTTTGTGATGAATTTAAATGGTGTATTAGCTACAAATAGAGGTGTAGGGACAAGGAATCTAAGGTTTAGGGTAGAAACTCATCATTTGAGGATCAAAACCATGAAAATAATGTAAAACCTATAATAAGAAGTATTTGATCATTTTCTTGACATAAGGCAAAGGAGGGCATGAAAATGAGTAAACTTACTTGTTATAGAGCCTGGAGGTTGAAATGTCAGAAGATGAGCTTTGAAAATTGAATTTTGGTGGTCAAACAACAATTTTTGACAACTCTACCCCATACGCAACGAAGGCTTCCTGTGCACAACGTGCTGTCCAAGTGCACATCGAGAGTTAATTTTTTCTAGTGAGGGCTATGGAATCATACTTTTTTGCAAATGAGAGGGAGGAGCTCGATGATAGGATGGTAGAAAAGTTAAAATGATTGTGAATGAGCTCCTTCATGTGCTTTTATAATTTTCTTTTGGTGTCTAAGTGATTAACGAGGTAGGATGACCCACCTCACCAATTCACTTTGTTTTTTAGTTTTGTAGCCTTAGGGCCTCTTCTTGTAACTTTATAACCTTAGGAACATTGTTACATCTAAAAACATAAATTACATTTGAAATCAAGTGTTATGGAACAAATTTACTTATTGCTACTCCTCATTTGCAAATTTATACATGAAATGACTAATTTTGTGACCTTAACCCTAATGACCAAATGTTTATATGAAGACTCACTAAAATGACAAACAATTGACTTGACACCCTAACAACACCTTGTAAGAGCATATTTTATCGCTCGTGACAGACTGAACTGAGTGACACTAACACCCTCACAGATAACATTACTTTTTTTGTGACTTGGGAACCAAACCAATTCATTAGCAAAACAAGATTGTGCCCAACCCAAAATCTCCCTTTCTCTGATATTGCTTTGTCCCTGCCTTATCACAACCATAGGATTGCATCATAAAAGTCATATTCTGAAATTATCCTAAAACACTTCATCCTTGGGACACCTGGAATTCACTGACACTCCTTGGAACACACTCTTATTTGTTCATTTCCAAGCATTTTGACCTAGTTCTCCCTTGTGTTCCCTTGACTCTCCCTAACAGTCCTCACCATCCATTGACACTATCTGCCATGTGTTAGCACACCCTTTCATTCCTTGGAATGCCTTGGCACTCCTTAGCTATCATGCCCTCACAACTACCCTTACTTTTTTATAGACTTGGCTGGAACCCAACCAATTCCTGCCCCGACTACAACAAGTTAACCAAGTTATAGTTACTACAACTAGACTATGCCATGTTCACTTAAGAACTGCCTGTAACACATATTAGGCTACCCATGTGCAATCTCAACTCATCCCACTTAACAAGTTACCAATTTAAGGCTCGTGTCCAATCATGGCCATAAAACAACTAAGAAACACAGTTTACATCTTGACATGCCATAGCACATGGCACGTCTAACAATCCCCTAGTCCTATGTGGCATGTGTTAGCATCCCACATTTCTTGCCGTGATTTGCACTTACTAGCATACCCTAGCACTCTCTGACATTCCCTAGCACTCTAGCATTCCTTGGCACTGCCTAGCATATAACCTTGTCACTCCTCCTTAGAACACTTGGAACTTGTTGACACTCCCTATCACACACTCTTGTCTCTTCATTTCCATGCATTTTGAACTAGTTATCCCTTGTGTTTTTGTGGCACTCCCTAACATTCACTGGCACACATTGACACACACTGGCACATGGCACATCATGGTATGTTTCCTTGGCACTCTAGCACAATGTTGCATGAAGCAGTGAAGAAACGAGGATGGTTTTTGGAAGCGTGGACGCGGAAGCCTCATTTTCCAAAAATCTAGGAATCGAAGCGTCTCGGAAGTGTCTACTATATATATATCTACACACACACACACACACACACACACACACACACACACACACACACCACACACACAATACACACACACACACACACACACACACACACACACACACACACACACACACACACACACATATATCTATTTGTTTATCTATTTATTTATTTTTTTGCATTTATATTAAAAAAAACATCGAAAATACCAAATTAGTTGTAGAAGACATGAAAACATGCATATTTTTACATAAATCAAGATAGATATGGCATCCATTGTACATCAATGATTAATTATTCTAGCATCAACCATCTACAATCTAGATTCCTTTTATCTTGTCTAGCCATTTCCTCTACTTCAATTCTATAGGAATTTTAGTCAACATTTCATAATTTTGATCAAGCAACTTAATCCAAGCCCTATAATATGGTAGAGAAAGCTTAACATGCTTGATCAATGATTTTGACTTGAGTGAAGGGTTAAGCTAAATCATTTTGTATTGATTCGATTTGTTTATAGCAATGTCAACATTTCAACAAATTCATTTAAGAAACATCATTACCATTAAAAAAATAAATAAATAGATACAAGAATAGGTCATGCATTGTGGATGGTTCCATGTCTAGATAATCTAACCAGAATTATGATGTGACGAAAATCACAAAAGTTGTGTAAATCTAAAAATAGGATAATGAGGGTGTTATCTATTTACCCTAACCTTCATGGTAATGTGAGACCATATAGAGTAGTTTGGTAGGTTATTTATTTAGAAAGAGCCTATCCAAAGCATGATTTGGAATGGAATAGTGAGGCTTAGTAGCTCCATATGCAAGTATGTATCTTCCATTCATACTTATATATCTATTACCAATCAACTCCAAGTAAACCATAATTGTGGGGGATAACCCAAGGAACTCCTCAAAGATAAGTTATAGTGTGGGAAAAGAAAGTCATTACAAATCCTAGGATAGTAGTGAATATGGTTCAAATTCTAAATATTTTGGAAAAACACATTGATTTCAAGATACATTCTAGATCCAACCCAAAGGACATGTTAGGGAATGTGTTAAAGAACATAATTAAAAATCTAATAGGTAGCAAGACATAAACAATTTGAAACATTAACTAAGGAAATGATTCTTGAACTTACCTATGCATGGATCAAGTTGTTGGAGATGATCTCCACCTCATTGAAGATGGTTTTGTATTCATAAAGCCATAGAACACAAGGATCCAATTCTTGTAGAAATGGGTCATGTCTTCCTCTCTATATGATTTGCTCATTAGGACCATGGAATATTCTTAAACTACCAACACGAAACTCTAAGTGGCGTAAAACACATAGCTAAATTCCTTGAATGAATTTGGTGTTATCCCATCACTTCACTAGTGTTTTAGGGGTCATTGGTTTCTCTATAATCTTGGGCTTTCATTAGTAGCTCATGGTATTAATCCATTTAGAGAGCTCAAAGCAACTTATTTAGTGCGACTTGCTTTTTTATTATTAAAAATAACATTCCTCCATCGATGTCAATAAAGAGGGAGCACATAATATTGGCAGTGATTGTTCTAGGTATATGTTTAGAATACCTAGAAAGGCCTTGTTCGTGAGCGAGTTAATCAAAGATAAACATTTTAAACTTTTACAATATTGAAAAATTGCTACAAACCCTTCAAGTAGAGGTTACTTATCACATGATCTAATTTTTGGGATCAATAATACACAAGAATAAACAAGTGAGAAGAGAGTAATTTAGTTTATTGTAATAGTAACCAAAGTTACATTTATCGTTTGACAAAGAAGTTAGTACATAAGTGAGCCTAGGCCAACCCCTTAAAAATAGCCATAAAGCCTTCCTCTTTTTTAACTCCTTGACCATAAGGGTCTAATTGAAAAACACATAGTTCCTTTAAAGATTTGTAGGCTGGGGTAACCACTTCAAGCCCTTGAACTTGAAGATACTCCAATATTTGAAATTATTTACAATAATAAGTCCATTATACACACTCCTCATCTTATAGTTGGGCAGAGAGGGAGAATACTTGATTGATGCCAACCTTGTAAATGAACAACCTTTCCTACTCATTGGTTGGACTCTCCATCACTAGTTGAAGGAGTATATGTGCCCTGAGTCAAGTATGATATCATGAGTTATCGACACTTAAACATACTTTCCATGGATCTCACAGAAAAAATATGGAGAGACTCTTCGAATATTAGGAAACATTTGCTCATACTCTACTTAATCTGTAGTTGGTAGCGCTTCAATTTTTTCCATTTATTGGGAAATCTCACCCAAAAAGTGAAATGTTGAAGAATCAGTCCTATTCTAAATCACTCCTACCCTCTCATTTTTAAGATCTTTGTCAGCTTTCACCTATGACCCTTAAAATCAATGCCCTTTAGCACCTCAAATGGTGGAATAGGAGGTGTTGCAATAGGAGGTAAACTCCATTCCCCTTCACCTTTGTTGAGACCTCTAGATGTGCCTACAATCTATAACCCTCCTTTGACTTAACACATAATTTTCTTCTTTCTTCACATCCTTTACATACCCTCCCTTTAGGGGCATCCTCATAGGAAGAACTTGTGTTTGAAATATTACAACAAAAAGATGGGGCACACAATATCTTTATAGGGTTTCAAGGGAGTGGTATTAGAAAATAACCATCTTATCCCCTATAGCCATTAATACCTTCTCAACACATAAATGAAATGAAAAATTGATAATTAGACCCAAAGATAGATATGAAAGTTCAAGGCCAAACCCAAATAGAAAGAATCACACCATTGAGTAAGCATTGATATTGAGTTTTGGTAAAATCAAGGAACTATTTTCAAGATCTTGACCTTGTTTCTAGCATTCTCAAATGGAAGGTTTAAAACCCACATTAAAAATGGGATATTTGCACCTTAGCCTTTGAAACCTTTGTCCAAGACGAATTTATCTAATGGACTAGCTTAGATATGTCAGGTCTTGATTTCTAGAGTACCCAATCAATGTTTTTGAGGCCAACTCCCTAGCTCCAACTAAAATCTAGTCCTATTGAAAAAGAAACTTGAAAAATCCTACTACTTGGAGATATTTTTTCTTCTTTTTAATTGATTTATAACAAACAAACCTCAGTTTCTTTACTTTCTTATCTTTCTCTTCCAATTTCCAAAAAATATTATTAATCATTATTATAAATGCTTTATATAAGTAAACATTGCAATCATTAACTTATATAACTTATAGGGTATATTTACCCCTAAACCCATGAAAGAATCCCATGCACTCTAATATGGTTCTACTTTTCTCCTCAAAACACATCTTGCAAACTCTTACGACTCTGGGCTTCTTTGTCGAATTAGTGTAACTCGGGGAGGGCAAGCTTGTTAATTATTATTATTATTTTTATTTCAGGATGGAGCCAAAGGTATAGGGTTGAATTCTGATGCCTTTTGAAATCAACCATTACCTTCCGATTCTGCTGCCTTTTGAAATCAATCATTACTTGCCTATTCTGCATGTTTAATTCTAGTGCCTTCATTTGAAATCACCCATTACCTTTTGATTCTGCATGTGAAGGTAGGTTTTTCTGAATTTCTTTCATTTTCTTTAGGTTTTTATGTTTTCTGTTAGGTGGGGTCATTGATTTCATGGACCTCCTCTCGAACATAATTTTAACAACATAAACCACAAAGTCCTCCACCTCGACAACAATCTAGGACTCCTAACCTAAGGACCTCTCTTTCCCTTGCATCATATGAAGCTTGTGGATCAGCATACCTACGAGGGCCTAGTGAGATGTAGATCTACATGTGTGTCCTTCGTTTATCCACTTGGGTGTTCATTTGTGACCTCCAAAGAGGTACCAAGTGAAGATCCACCTCCTATTGTAGAATGAGACTTTGTAGAGGGTCGGTCAGTAACTGAATTTCCTTTCTACCTTGAAAGTCCCAAATTGCTTGCGTAATTTATGGATACCAGTTCTTATCTTCACGATCTCCCACCTTGCACAACAAGCATATGGCCCTCGACTTTGTGCTTCTTAGCGAATACTTGCAATGGATTTATGGCCCATGGCTTGTAAGTTTCTTCGCAATGGATGTATGGCCTCTTAGCTTTGTCTTTCTACTTGCACGAGGTATGTCTATGTTGTTGGCAACCCTGAGACTTCAATATCCAAATAATCGGGCTGCATTTTGGCCTCACATTAGTGATTTATGATAATCAATTACCTAACTCTATGGTGGCTTGAATCCACAATGGCCAGCTTTGTAGAGGGTTAGTTAGTAACAAAATTGCCATTGTTCTGCCGATCAACCCTATGATAATTGTTCATTTTCTGCTTGCTGGTCCTTCATGTTGTGCAACAACAAGAGGAGGAGGCTGAGCCACATTAGGAGCCACCACCACATGTGGAGTGGGCTCTATTTTCTCAGTAGGGTTTGTGGGTGGTGGAGCATCTGAACCAAACAAATACCCAAGAGAATTTTTCCCTCCTCCACTCCTCACACCACACCCCATGACCGACTAAAAACTGTCTCACTGTTTGAGATCCAAGAAACTAAAAAATGGAACCTCTGCAATTTCTAGAAGATTTGGAAGCAGAGCTTTGGGTGATCCTTGAAGGCATAGGAGGTCTTCAACACAAGTAAGAATTTTCCCTTTTGCAAAAGCTTGTGTAAGGCAGCAGTGATCTTGCACCTATGTCAATGTTGAGGGCACACAGTTCAGCTAGAAGTATTTGTTGCTATAAAAACATGGATTCAAAGCATCTAGATCTCAGTGTCACTCAAACAATCCTCATTGAGATAGTTTCCTACAAACAGTGTAGAAATATAACATTTTAGAGTCAACTTCCTACGAATGATTGTAATTGTAAAATTTGTTTCACCAAGAATGGATTTTGTAGTCCAATGTAAGTTTTTTGCAACAAATTTGACTTTGAAGTGTATGCTCATCGATGGGTGGGCTGTGATAGTTGTTCCAACTGGACACACACAAATTGTGTAATGTGTGCCAGACACATAATTATAGGTACCAGTCTTTTAACCATTTTTGGGGAAGGAGATAAGATTTTGCAAATCCTGTAGGTTTTTTACTTAGTTTTATTTCTGGTTTTTGTTAAGTTGGTTTTGGAGAAGAGAGTTAAGTTTAGTGTCATTGATCTGGTGGATATGAAATATATCAAATTGGGACTGAAATTTATGCATTACGAGTTTCTTAAATTCCATGGTATTCAGTATGAATCTTATTTGTTGATTTACAATTTTAGAAACAGTTGAAAAACATTGAAAATTGAAATGATTCTGAAAGATTATATATACTTGTTTTATAAATTTTGATAAATTTTTCAGTTTCTATGTCAGATAATTTTAAGTTTTTCATATTCTAGCTAGATGAATATTTAAAAAAATTGAATACTTCCAACGTGTTAATAAATTCTAATACTGTCAATATGCCTCCTTCCTATGATATATATAGTCATTTAAAATAAGTGTTGATTCCTTTTAATATGCATATCAGGATTTTATGTGTTGACTTATTGACTGTCCTGGATATGGGAGCATGGTACAGGGTCCTCTGAAATGCTTTTTAGGTGTAGGGCTTATAAGAGGACATCAAAACTATTAGGGTGAGTGAAGGATGTGTTTCAGCACTGTGCCCCTGACTGAGATAGGAAAGATGTAATGTTACCACCTGAAATTTTCCCAATTTGCATTTAAAATTGATGAGTTTTTACTCAGTTTCAATGAGTCTTTTAGTGAACTATTTTGTCAACACTTAGTGAGTAAATTGATGTAGGTGTCCTTTTTAGCTTGTGATCAATTTGCAGTTACATAAACATGAACCCGACTTCATTTCATTGAATAGAACAATATGTAAGACTTAGAAAAGTAACACAAAACACTATTATGACTAATATTAAAGAAAATTTAAGGGTACACAACCATCATATTAATTTTCTATAAAAGAAAATACATGATGAGAACATAACAAAGAAACTCGACCTAATTTTCATAATATATTAGTGAAATATTAGTCATACAAGAATGCTGATCCAACCTTAATACATTGATAGCATAGCTTCCCAAATGGCCACGTGCTTAGTGCTTCCATAAACAACTCGTCCCCACTTGTCAACAACTATATAACCCCAAAAACTTGATGCCTAGGCTTCATTGAAATACTTTCCATGATCTGATAATAATGTCCCTTCTACATGCACCTCTTGAACTCATTCTCTACAACCCAAAATGCTACCACAATGCACAGGACCCACCCAATGTTAAGGAGAAAATGATGGTCAACAAGGGTGGATTTACTCAGCTGAAAACAAAGGAATAACTTGGCCCATGAACAAGCTAACACCCACAATAAACTAACTGATATTCAGTTTGTCCTCACACCCACGCACAAAGACAAAAGAGAGGCCAATGGAGGTTAAACTTGTCCAAAATGCGTGCTACAACTAGCAATCAACCACACTACTTCTATTCAATATATTTAGTCAATGGAATGAGTAACATTCAGAAAATAGTGCTTAGTTTATATGCCCAAACCTTTCTTCAAAAAAGAGGCAACACACACAATAGATAGAAGGGAAATGTGTCCCTTTGATGTAACTCACACAACATGGGTATTATCACGTATTTTGGTTCACTATTATGCATTAAATCATAGCCCCACACCAAATAGAACACAACCTCCACAGTGGAATGATATCTTGCCCTTTCTCTGAGTGAACTCGACCTCTAGTTCCATCAGCAAAGCCATTAACATTACAAGTTGTATAAGGGACTATGTAGCAAGGCTGCTTTCATAACCATATCATGTAGTATGTTTTCTTGTCTACCTACTTGTTTTTCATGTCCATTTAGAACCAAATATAAATGGCCATATGTACATTCCCACAGTGGTAGAGTAGCATGATCTCATTTGAAAAAAGTCAAAGTGATGTCCCAAGTTATAGATATACCAACTAAATGTCTGTTTACAATTTCCAATGGCTATCTTTGCCTCAACGAGAGAAGTTTGATCAAGTACTACACCAAAACCTCTACCACAGTAATAAGTCTTTTTCCCCAGAGAGAGAGTAAAGAATACAGGAGCCAGTTGTGGCTGCATGATTAAAAAATCATTGTAGAATCTCTGTTTTAAGCAAACCTCCAGTTCCATAGGCAAAGCCATTAACATTCCAAGTTGTATAAGGGATGAGGAATCGCATGTCTAAACTAGCAGAGATAGAAGCACTATAGCTTGTTCCTCTTTCAAGTAATGTACTCTGTTATGACCCATGAAAATGAATCATACTGCCATAGTAATGAGTCTTTGTCCCCAAAGAGAAAGTAAAGAATACAGGAGCCAATTGTGGCTACATGACTACAAAATCATTACAGAATCTTTGTTTTAAGCAAACCTCTAGTTCCATATGCAAATCCATTAACATTCCAAGCTATAATCATGATTAATTACATTTCCTTGGTGTAGGGTTGGATTAACACCAGCAAAAATATCCTCACTCAAATTCGTCCCCTTTGATGCTTTGCTTACACCTCCTCTTGTGATATGAGATAAGCGATCCAGATGCCCATTGTGAAATCGTACCTTAGGTTGGTTTGCTATCAACCACTGCCAAATGGTGACATTCATAGCCCCTTGATTTTCATATCTACACCAGCAGAGATAGAAGCACTGTAGCTTGTTTCTCCTTCAAGTAATGTACTCTTGTGACCCATGAAAATGAATCATACTACCATAGTAATGAGTCTTTGTCCCTAGAGATAAAGTAAAGAATACATGAGCCAGATGTGGCTACATGACTACAAAATCATTGTAGAATCTCTATTTGAAGCAAATTTCCAGTTCCATAGGCAAAGCCATTAACATTCCAAGTTGTATAAGGGACTGTGTAGTAGGGGCTACTTTCAGAACCATATCATGTAGTATGTTTTCTTATCTACCTACTTGTTTTTCATGTCCACTGAGAACCAAATATAAATGGCCATATACACATATACTGTAAGCATAGTTACCAAAGTACTAAAGAAAATTGCCACAGTGGTACAGTAGCATGATCTCATTTGGAAAAAGTCAAAGCAATGTCTCAAGCTATAGATAGACAAACTAAATGTTTGTTTACCATTTCCACTAGATATATTTTCCTCAAGGAGAGAAGTTTGATCAAGTCCTACACCACAACCTCTACCAAGTTTTATGTATTCACGATTAAATACATTTCCTTAGAGTAGGGTTGGATTAAGACCAACACAAATATCCTCACTCAAATTGGTCACCTTTGATGCTTTGCTTACACCACCTCTTGTGATATGAGATAAGTGATCTAGATGCCCATTATGAAATCGTACCATATGTGAGTTTTCTAGTAGCCACTGCCAAATGGTGACATTACTAGCCCCTTGATTACATATAATTCGAGCCAATGTTGTTTTGCTGCTCATAGAGTTGTGCATTATCAGATGAGGAATTTCATAACTACACCAGCAGGGATAGAAGCATTGTAGCTTGTTTCTCTTTCAAGTAATGTACTCTCTTGTGACCCATGAAAATGAATCATACTAACACAGTAATGAGTCTTTGTCCCCAACGAGAAAGTAAAGAATATAAGAGCCATTTGTGGCTGCATGACTACAAAATCATTGTAGAATATTTGTTTTAAGCAAACCTCTAGTTCCATAGGCAAAGCCATTAACATTCCAAGTTGTACAAGGGAAGAGGAATTGCATATATACACTAGTAGAGATAGAAGCAATGTAGTGGGTTGCTCTTTCAAGTATTGTAATCTCTTGTGGCCCATGAAAATGAATCATACTGCCACAGTAATGAGTCTTTGTCCCTAGAGAGGAAGTAAAGAATACATGAGCCAATTATGGCTGCATGACTACAAAATCATTGCAGAATATTTGTTTTCAGAAAACCTACAATTCCATAGGCAAAGCCATTAACATTCCAAGATGTATTCGTAATTAATTACATTTCCTTGGCGTAGGGTTGGATTAAGACCAGCAAAAATATCCTCACTCAAATTGGTCCCCTTTGATGCTTTTCTTACACCTCCTCTTGTGATATGAGATAAGCTATCCAGATGCCCATGGTGAAATTGTACCTTAAGTGGGTTTTCTAGTAGCCAGTGCCAAATGGTGACATTACTAGCCCCTTGATTTGATATAATTTGAGCCAATGTTGTCTTGCTGCTCATAGAGATGTGCATTCTCAAATGAAGAATTGCATATCTACACCAGCATAGATAGAAGCAATGTAGTTTGTTTCCGTTTCAAGTAATGTACTCTCTTGTGACCCACAAAAATGAATCATACTTCCATAGTAATGAGTCTTTGTCCCCAAATAGAAAGTAAAGAACACAAGAGCCAATTGTGGTTTCATGACTACAAAATCATTGCATAATCTTTGTTTTAAGCAAACCTCCATTTCCATAGGCAAAGCCATTAACATTCCAAGTTGTATAAGGGACTGTGTAGTAGGGGCTGCTTTCAGAACCATATCATGTAGTATGTTTTCTTGTCTGCCTACTTGTTTTTCATGTACTTTGAGAACCAAATATAAATGGCCATATAGGGGCACATATACTGTAAGCACAGTTACCAGAGTACTAAAGTAAATTCCCACAGTGGTACAGTAGCATGATATCATTTGGAAAAAGTCAAAGTGATGTCCCAAGCTATAGATATACCAACTAAATGTTTGTTTACCATTTCCACTATCTATCTTTGCCTCAAGGAGAGAAGTTTGATCAATTCCTACACCATAACCTCTACCATCTTGGATGTATTCAAGATTAATTACATTTCCTTGGCATAGGGTTGGATTAAGACCAACAACTCAAATTTGTCACCATTGATTCTTTTCTTACACCTCCTCTTGTGATATGAGATAAGTGATCCAGATGCCCATGGTGAAATCGTACCTTAGGTAGGTTTGCTAGCAGCCGCTACCAAATGGTGACATTACTATCCTCTTGATTTGATATAATTCGAGCCAATGTTGTCTTGCTACTCATAGAGATGTGAACATTGTTGATTCATGTCAATTATTTTTAAAATCTTCACTATGAGTAAAAATAATAACAGAGTTTTGATTTTCTAGCTTCCCTTCACCGAGGATAGCATGTCTTGAAAGTTTGATGCAATTTTTTTCTAGTCCAGCTAATCCACAACCTTAACAAGGACTGAGGAATAAAACCTTGGGGACTTATCTTTCTCTCTATATTTTTCTTGATCAATGTAAGCAATCCATGGAGATGGATATGTAAACATAAGACCTAAGTTTTTCTTCACCCTATCATTATCAGATATCTTATGTGTACCATATAATTTACATGATACAATATATGTGAATTTAAGGTCTTCCACTATTTGCAATTGTGCCAATATTGATCTTTGATTATTTTTGTGCTCATCCTGAATAGACCTTTGTACCTTGTATACCTTTGTATGCATCGATATAGGGATGGATCTCAATGAATTCATGACAAACCTTTGAATTTGGTTGAATTCGCTGAATTTTAAACATTATGGTTGAAGTTCAGTGAACATTGTGACATAGCCTAGACTTTGTGCCATGTTCATAATCGTTGCAACCATTCTAACTTGCCACTCTATTTTTAAAATCTATTTAATAATTAGATAAAACTTACACTTATTTTAGTGAACCCACTTTTTTTGTTGATTGGCTTCCTGTTATCATGGTATGCAGGCTGCACCTTGCCCTACTTGGGAGATACTACAACCAATGACATTCAAGTTGGATTTGTTTGTCTAGTAGGTTGTGTGTGGAGGGTATCTTTTCCGCAAAAGACACCTAGTACATGCACTTTGCCCTTTGAATTTGGTTGAATTCACTGAATTTTAAACTTTATGGTTGAAGTTCAGTGAACCTTGTGACATAGCCTAGACTTTGTGCCATGTTCATAATTGTTGCAACCATTCTAACTTGCTACTCTGTTAGGAAAATCTATTGAATAATTAGATAAAACTTACACTTATTTTAGTGAACCCACGTTTTTTTGTTGATTGGCTTCCTATTATCATGATATGTCAACTGCACCTCACCATACATGGAAGAGACTACAACCAATGACATTCAAGTTGGATTTTTTTGGCTAGTATGTTGTGTGTGGAGGGTATCTTTTCCGCAAAAGACACCTAGTACATACACTTGGCCCTTTGAATTTGGTTGAATTCACTGAATTTTAAACTTTGTGGTTGAAGTTCAGTGAATCTTGTGACATAGCCTAAACTTTGTTCCATGTTCATAATCATTGCAAGCATTCTAACTTGCCACTCTGTTAGGAAAATATTTTGAATAATTAGATAAAACTTACAATTATTTTAGTGAAACCACATTTTTTGCTGATTCGATTCTTGTTATCATATATGTCGACTGCACCTTGCCCTACTTGGGACAGACTACAACCAATGACATTCAAGTTGGATTTGTTTGGCTAGTAGGATGTGTGTGGAGGGTATCTTTTCCACAAAAGACACCTAGTACATGCACTTGGCCATGTGAATTTAGTTGAATTCCCTAAATTTTTAACTTTATGGTTGAAGTTCAGTGAACCTTGTGACATAGCCTAGACTTTGTGCCATGTTCATAATCATTGCAAGCATTCTAAATTTCCACTCTATTAAGGAAAATCTATTGAATAATTAGATAAAAATCACACTTATTTTAGTGAACCCACATTTTTTGTTGATTGGATTCCTTTTATCATGATATGTCCACTGCACCTTGCCCTACTTGGGAGAGACTACAACCAATGACAATCATGTTGGATTTGTTTGGCTAGTAGGCTATGTGTGCAGGGTATCTTTTCCGCAAAAGACACCTAGTACATGCACTTGGGCCTGACTACTAATATGTGTGGTGACACACCCACAAGAATGAGCACAAACATAAGTGTGTGCCATTGTTGAGACTTGAACCATGGTGGGGGTCATATGCAGTGTAACACTTAGACTGATCTAGCATACTAGCATATTGACAAAACCCACTTAGGTAACTTCAAACTCAGTGTAGCTGTGTATAAAGGTAAACTGTGTAGCATTATATAATGGGCCTTTGATTACAAAAAAATAGCTGACTATGGTAAAGATAGAAGAAACATTGCTCATAAAAGAATACAAATCAATGTCATTTATAAATTTAGCTCGAAGTTACTCAGTAAAGGCCACCCTTTATTCATTGGAAAATAAAAGTTAAAACCATTATAGGTAAATTACCATTTGGTAGTCAAATTCATTGAATAATTCTCAAATATGTCCCTTACAGTGGATTTGAGGCACTGTAAAAGGTGAGATATTGTGAATAAGGGGTCGTGGGCCAATCAAAGCCCATAATCACTAAGGTACACATGAGGCTTTTAAGTCTCCTTTGGGAGACAAATGCATCACATGAGGTCTTTTAGGGCTTGTTTAACTGATTAGAGCCCTCCCTTTCTTTCATTAACGATAGCTTATATGTTTGTGGAATATTATAGAAATACTAGAGAGATTTTATTTGCAGTTTTTCTTGAAATCAATAGGGATTACAATTCCCAACTCATGAGAGGGAGAACTTTGGGTTAGAGCCTTGTTTTTCTATCAACTAAAATCCACTTGTAATGCTAGCATGTTTGTGTTTGGAGTTCAAATTGTCAGAATCATATTTTTTGTGGGATTTAGGTTTGCTATGATGGTATCTATGGGGATAGAATTGATGTCAAGGAAAAATTTAAGGAAGTCGTAAAATTTTAATTTCTAAAAAATAAATATAGGAACAAGGCATAAAATAAATTTGAATATTAATTATTGGTGAGCATGTAAAATAATGACAAATATTAATGCATTGGAGTGTTAATGGATTTAGAGTTGTTTTCCTATGGCATATTTGATAGTCTATAGTAGTTATAGTTGGATTACCAATTAAACCTATTACACCCAACTTAAAATTGACAAGCCACTGGAAGAGTATTTCATCATATAGCTCATTATTTGTTCCCACCAAATATAAAATGTGAATTATTCTGTAAATTAATATTTCTTTATTTTTGTGGTAAATTTTGTAGTGACCTAGGGTGATTTTTATTCCTTCCTAGGGATTTAATTCTAGGGGCTTCAACAGAAATTCGATAGATCTTTACGCACCATCATATATCACTTTACAAACACAAATTATTCCAGTCAATTGTAATATGATCTCTCGCTGCCACAATACACATAATTGACTTGTTCAACAATGAGTAATTGTTCCACCAATATTTCACAACATTGTCTGTGAAATATTTATTTTTAAATTACTAGTTGAATTCTACTCTTCTACAACCTACATAACCTGTACTGATCTGCGTAATTCTCTGTGGAAAGTGAAACTGTAGTTTATGATCACTTTGTAGATGTATTCCTGCTTCATTGAAACCTCAGGAAAGCTTTCACGAAATCTCAACAATACATAATTTGCCACAGGGAATGTGGAAGAGTTCCACATAAATTGATAAAGTGCCTTGAATGTGCCTTAAGGGTATGAACAACCTTGTCTCAAGGATCTGTCTAACCATAACTTAGAAAATGACCAAATAACCTCATAATGGGAACAAAAAACCCTCATAATAGGGTTCCAATACTCAGTCGAAGTGCCTCAGGGGAGATGACGAGTCTACTTCAGGGGGGACCGAGTTGATTCTACTGCAACAGAGTTTGGCCCTACGGCTAGGCTGCGGCTCATGCAGCCTGTGGATGTTTGCGGGTGGCCTTAGGATGATGAACTCTACTTTAGGGAGATGGAAGTGTGTCAGTATTGCTCCCTATAAATTCCAGGATACTCTCTGCAATTTCGCTACCGAAAATTGGTCTGTCATAGAGGGGAAAGCACACAAAAAATTGTCTTGAACAATGCAACAGATTTGAGTTTTGGTACTTGGTTGGCCACCAAATTTAATGTCTCTAGATAGATATATTCCCTACTTTTTCTAGAACATAATAGAACAAAATATAAGAGTAGGTTTACTGACTAGGGTTGAATCTTTCATGGACTCTACTGAGTGTTCTTAACCAAATTTCTACCAAGTGGTTCCATGAGAATAGTGAAAATGAATAGGAAGAGAGGGAAACCTTGCCGAGGTCCTCTGGAGGCCTTGAATAAATTAAAGGGACCCTCATTGATGATAAGAACAAAGGTGTCAAAATAAAAGAAATGTTACTCCCACTTGACCTATTGGGTTGAGAAACTAATTTAGGTAGCATTTCATGAAGAATGTCCCATCTAATATTATTGTAGGCTTTAGCTAGATCATGATTGAGAAAATCACATCCTCCTCATATTTAGAGAGTGGGTGACTTCTTGGGATATCACAAGGAAATTGAAGATTTGGTGTCCTGACAAATCCCCTTCTTCATCTGAAATCAATACTGGTAACTGAGTCTTAAATCTCAGAGAGATAATCCTAGTTATAATCTTCAATGGAGAATTGCATAAGGATATTGGCCTGAAGCTATTAAAACTCAAAGCTCATTCCTATGGGATGTTTTTTATTAGAAAATTTGTGTTTAAAGCTTTGAGAATAACCCTTGATTTCTTCGATTCTTCAACCGCTTCTAGGAAGTCTATTTTAATGAAATCTCATGCCATCTGGAAAAACTTAGTATGGAACCCATCTATACCCTGCACTTGAATGTGAGTAAGAAAGTTCTCAATGGCCTTCTTGGAGACCGTGCTTGGGAAAATTTGAGAATTACGTCATTTCTGCTTCAAAACTCTTTCCATGCTCTGAAAGGAGTTTTTTGAAATAATTTACTGCTTCCATATAGAGATTATTGTGCCTATCCATTTTATTATGTCTACAGTTCTTGTTGTCTTCTTAGAGATGTGTTTAATTGATCTTCGACCAACACAATATTATGAAAGAAAATAAAGTTAGGGTCCACTACTTGAAGCCAATGAACTCTATATTTATGACACAAGAAAATTTCCTCTTTTTTTAAAGCCCTCCTCCAAATTGTCTATTGGATGAACTTTCTTATTTTTAAAATATAGAGATAGATCACTATTTCAAGAGATGATGAACGGTTTGCATTCCTAAATCCAAGGATTCCTTCTCTTTCAAAAATCTATTGATAAGATCACTATTTCAAGAGATGATTGAAGGGTTTGCATTCGCAGCTTCAATGGTTTCTTCTCTTTTAAGAGTATTATGAGAGATCTCCTTGTTCCAAAATATTAGTTTGGATTTTTGAGATGTTGGAGTTTCTTTTGCATGATGAACATTTTGGCTCCCACCACTTGATAATCTTTCCACAACTTCTAAATTTTAATAAGGAAATCAGAGTGAGAGGGCCACATAATCTCTAATTTCAAGGGGTCGTTGTGTGGTTTGTCATAATTTTCTATGATTAGAGAGATCACCCAAACAACTAAGAGGGCTTGACCTGCTAATGATTTGAGAGGGTTCCTCTATGGATGAGAGAATCTAAGTCAAAATCATCCTGTATCCATCTTTGTTAAGAAGAAATATGTGTAATCTTTTCATAACAAAACCTTTCCCATTTATCTTTTTATTGCAAGTGAAATATCCATTTCTATGGGTAATGTCAATGTGGAAATCCTTTTGGATAAAATCATAAAAAATTGAAGTTAGATTTCCATACAGGCTACAGCCAACCTTTCTTCTCATGCACCCCTAGAATTATGTTCAACTCCCCACTGACAGTCCATTGTAAGTTATTCAAGACTTTCTCTCTCTAGATAAGAGATTCTAGCAATTAGGCTTGAGGATTGTTAAAACAGGACCATAAACTAATAAAAATTAATGAGGGAGAAATGTTTGTCCCATATTTTGGAGGGAACCTTGAGGTTATCTGGAATATGCCTTTATTAACATCCAGAAAATCCATTATTTCCAAGGTAATCCATGTAGCTATCCCTCCACTTCTACCCTCTGGCCCTTATAGATATTTCTTCAACATTCGTTTATATTATCCTTTTGGTGTCTTCCATCCTTTCATCAAGCTTGGATTCTTGAATGAATATGATGTCTATTTTTTCTAGGATGATATTTCTATTAAATGACCTTTGTTTAACCTTTGGACCCATGCATCTTACATTTCATGATAGCATTTTCATGAGGATGTAGAGGACTAGCCATTGGATTTTCATTTATTATATATGACAAAGTCATAGATGATCATTGAACAATAAAAAATTTGTTTTGTGAAACCAACTTTTGGAACCATCTTCAATGGTCTCTATAAATGGAAGTGTAGGAAGATGCACAAGGAGAAATTATGTAGCACTATATTTTATGACTTCTCCATAGGTACATCTGTAGAATGCACACCTACAGTTCTATTGTTCACCTATTAGACCAGTGCAAATTCTAGGCAAACTTGGAAGGGTTGGACATGACTGTTCCAACCATACTCTTATTGGTCTGCAATACATATATTTATAACACACACCTACAATACTAATGTTCACCTATTCGGCTATTGCATATTGTAGGAAAATTGTTAAATGTTGGACTTTATTGTCTCAAGTTCACACACCAACACTAAAGATGCAACGTATTGTGTGAATCCTTAGATATGTTTGAGATTGTAAGCTAACTATTTAAATAAATGCATGTATAAAACTTCTATATTAGCAAAATAACCATCAATATTTTTTTCTATCATTTTGGGCTGAATTCACAATAGTATGCTAAAAAGTGTCATTTCAATGTCTGGAAATTAGGATATATAAATGTGAGATATATACTTTACATCTCTGGTTAACTCCTTTTCAAATCTGAGCATTTTTAGGCTACATGTTAATTGTTTGAACTTTGAACTTTGAATAAATTCTTGAATGGACTTCGTAAATACTCGAATGAATGGACTTCGTAAGGCAGTGGTACCATAAATTATGTTATTTCAAAGATTTGACTTCAATATTTTCACAAAATACAATGTCCTCAATAAATACTTATATGTATAGATACTTATGTTTAGGATTATATATGTGTTGGAGAAGTTCCTTTATGTTTTACTATAATCTTGATGTTGACAAGCTTTAGCTAACTTTTTCATCAATTATTCATAGAATACACAAAAGATTTCATTGCCAGAATGTGGCAAAAATTACATTTCTCTTGATTTATTTTTTTATTGTTCATGACAAGATAATCATGTTTTAGGAATGAGGTATCTTACAGTCTGTTTCAATTTGTGGAAATTTTTTTTCCTCCCATTTTTTTACAAGGATGTAGATTTCATTTTCATGTTGATGGTTTTTGCATGTATCTTATCTAGCCCCAAATGTTGGTAATGGAGTGGATCTTGATAAGTAGTCGTGGACACAGACTATCAGAGGTTAATGTTGAAATACCACTTCCACCTCGTATTAGAAAAAGTTTAATTGTAAGTGATATAAAGAAGAGTTATTTAATGACAGGGTTGAAAGGGCAACCTCATGTCTTAGTTCTAAGTCATTTATTTGTGTTTCTTAGTTGTAATTAATTTGTTTTTGAGCTTTACCAGATCAATTATTTCACTAATCCAATATGCATGGCTTGTATTTCTCACCCGATGTTAGTTACTTGACATGGTTTATATAACGTTCAATTCTAGGCCACTTTTATTTTAAGTCAAAGATTTTATTGATTAAAAAGATGTTCATATTTTGATTGGTTTACTTGGAGCTTGATTTTTTTTTTTTTTTGTAAATTCCATGTGGATGTTATTTTTTCAAGGTGATATATTTTCACCAGTAAGGTCAGATGAGTCCTAGAACATAGGTATACAACAAGTACAACTTTGGCCTTTGTTGTGTATCTGTTATTTTTTATATCATTTATGGATGGTTACTGATGATGTAAAACAGAGGATGGGAAGGTCCTGCCAATTCTCTTAACAAAACAAAATAAAACAGAGTGGTAGAATTGTGTTTTAAAGGGTGAGCCAGAAATCAGTACTTGAAAGGTAGAACTTGAGAATGGCAAGCTATCTGATCTGGATCTAGAGACATAACAGACCGTGGAAAAAAATGATGGTATTGATGAGTCTTCCTGGCAAATAAGCTCTAACTGTTAGACCACTGCCCAAATTTTAGTTATTTGCAATGGCAATAGCGAATTTAGCTTTATTTGTATGAATAACGACTTTGGCCATTATCTTATTAGTTTCTTATGAATGATTTTGATTTTCAAACTCCAACTAGTTTCTTATTAAATTAATTAAAGCTTTGATGACAAACTTATAGTTTTCAAATCTCTTTTCTAAATCTATTTTCTTGAGAAAATTTGTCTTTTTACTTTAGGTACTGTAGATTTCTACTCTGTGACATATGCTATGATATAATTGACGAGATAAGTAGACAAAAGTGTTGTACAACATAGTTTTTTTTAAATCTGAAGCAACAATATTTCTAAATACAAAGTTTATTAACTAAGAACATCTTTTAGACTTCTTTGCTAAATTATGATTACATTTCAACAGGGGATTTTGTGTACATTGATATTGTGTTGTCTCTTTAGTTTTTTTCAGGTAACAATGGTTAATAAGGAATGTGTTCTTGAGCAGCAGACACACATCTTATTCTACTATCGACAGGAAACTCCATGGTTTCCAGGCATGGCAACAAAAACACAGATGACAGTGGGATATCCAATGTTCGTGTTGGATAAATTTAATATAGTGATGATTTTTATTCCTTGTCAAATAAAGAATGTCACGAGTCAAATTCAAATAAACAGAAGCAACTCAAGAATGAAGGTGAAGCTATTGCTTTCTGTCAAGTCAATTTTTTTTATTTGTTGGTTGTTGTCATGTTTTGTGTGCAGACTTGTGGAATTCCAAATTGCATGTTGAATTTATGTAAAGGGGATATATATATATATATATATATATATATATAATATATATATATATATATATCATATATATATATATATAGATAGATATATGTTGTTCATGGTTTCTGGAGAACTATGTTACATTTCCACATACGTTTAGATATCATGCAGATATCTAAACACCAAACAACAACAACATTGAGATTTGTCTTTCACTCAACCTGTAACATATTGCATCTATTTTCATCAATGTTCTTCTTCCATATGCTATCCACTTATGACATTTCCTTTGCAATATTTGGTGCATTTTCTAGTTATAGGTCATTTATAGATTATAAATGTCTTCAGAGTTTCACTTCTAATTGAGTATTCAACTGAATATATTGATTCTCTTATACATAATTATTTGTTCCTCCACCCACCTTTCATAACTTTCGTAACCATTAGGTAGAGACTTGCAACTTTGATGTTTCTTTGCTTGTTTAGTAAAATATTGCCGAGACTTTAATTTATTGAAAGTTGTAGAATTTACAATTTATGAAGTTTCATGGTCTAATTTTTAAAAGTCTAATTCTTTAAAGGGTGCTAGCTCAATGGAATAGCACCTGATTTACAAGCAAGAGGTTGGTGGTTCGATTCCATTGTGCCCTGACATCCATATCGAATGGCGACAATCAATTTCTAGTGATGAAGGCTCTTTTGACCATCACCAATGAACTTTTGTGACATTTTTCAACCCTCACCAAATATGAAATGGCGACGGTCAACGAACGCCACCATATATACACATCAATAGTGATGACCATCAAAGGTCTGTAACCATAAATCATTGTTGTTGATATGAAATGGTGACAATCACTGTCCATCATTATAGTCATCATTCATGACAAACCTTGAATGTCACAACAACACCTATACTTTTGGCAATGCGGCTTTTGGTGACAGTCAACAAACGTCACCATACATATGCACCAATTGTGATGGACATGAAAGATCCATCACAATAAATTGTTGTTGTTCATATGAAATGGTGACAATCACTATCCGTTATTATAATCAATATTCATGAACGACCTTGCATGTCACCATAACACCCATACTTTTGGCGATGCCACCTTTGGTGGCATTCAATTTTTTGTGACGAAGACTATGGTCTGTCACCATTGCTCATATGAAATGGTGATGGTCACGTTTCATCATTATAAATCATTATTGGTGATGGAATTTGAATGTCACTACAACACCTATACTTTTGGCAATGCCACCTTTGGTGACGGAGGCTATGGTTCATCAACATTGCTCATATGAATTGGCGACGGTTACTATCCATCATTATAAATCATTATTGGTGATTAACTTTGAATGTCACTACAATACCTATACTTTTGATGACACCACCTTTGGTGACGTTTAGTTTTTGGTGACGAAGGCTCTTTTGACCGTCACCAATGAGCTTATAGTGACATTTTTTGCCCCTCACCAATGTCCTTTCTTGTAGTGGACTATTGTAGCTTCAAAGAAACCAAGGAAGAAATATTTAGAATGACTCTTGGACCAAATGAATCCCTAGAGGACTATGAGGAGAGATTTCAACTCAGTTATAGGAGGGCCATATGCACCCTTGATCCTGAATCACTCAAGCTAGTTGTCTTCGAGGGAGCAGGGAGGAAATTTTGGAAACCCTCAACATGTTTCCTAGGGGAGATATCTTTCAATTATCCTATGATGAAATCAAAACAATGTTCAAAAATCACTCTAGGTATGCTAGAAATGAGGGTAGGGCTAGTCAAGGCTTGATTAATTCCTCTCCTTCCACAACATCCATAAAGAATGAGATTGGTAACATGTTGGAGGACTTTAAAAGTGAAATGTTACATACCTTTTCTTTGCAAATGAATACCATGTAGATCAAGAGGAAACAAGAGGAAGCAGAGAGATCCTTGTCTATTTTCTGCCCTAAATGTACTATAAGGTACCCCAAAAATCAATGCCCATTAAATGTCATAGAGGTATGCTCAGTCTATGAGGAAAACCATGCCAAAGATAAATGCCCTTCTTTGCCTAGTTTAAAAGCTGTATACCAAGGGGAAGAAGGTTGGGTTGAGAAAATCTAATTTATAGATCAAAGGAGGCCTCAAGGACCTTGACCATACTAGTAAGGCATGCAAGGTACATCTTACTCTTATTACCATCCCAACCATAATGCACCCTTGCCACTTGTTGTCACTCATTGCTTTATAAGGTTATTAGTTTCCCAGAGTGCAGAAAAGTAGTGAAATTTGAAGTCATTTCCCAAGCCAAAAAATCTCTCAAATCTTAGTTCGACCCTCTCCACTACATAGTGCTAGTGATAAGCTTTCCAACAATATATAGAAGTCCAAAAATGGAATTCTAGATCATAAGTTAGAGCAGTTTGAATATGAGGGTTATGATGCCTTGAAATAAGAGAGAGGACCAGATTGGAGGGCCCCAGGCACAGAAAATCCCGCATTCCCGCTATCTTGCATATCGACAACCCCACAATGCTATAGTCTCGTGATATCGTAGTCTCGAGATCCCATAGTCCTGTTGTCCCGCAACATCATTCGATATTGTTGATTTGTGATCCAGTGTAAAGGCGCCGGGGGACACTAAAAAATATTAACAAATGAAATTCATGGAAAAACCTTGGCTGGGTGGACCCTTCTTTCTCCTCCAAATAGCAGTATGGAAGGTGATACAGTAAGTATGGAGGACACGTGTGACTCAGAACTGACATTTTCAGGGGGTCCTATGGCGGTATTTATGGGTAACATGTGTCACACACCATAGTGGTGGCATCACCCCCCACAGATCAGTGATCAATAGTCACACAGGTTAAACTGCTCCTACACCAAAGTATCGCCAGCTTGCGATTTCGATATGCGGGGTTTCCTTCCTGGATGCGATATTTCATGTGTTCCACCCTATAAGGATTCATGTTTGGATAAGTCATCTCGTGCAATGAAAATAAGTGAAAGGGTATCCCTCTCCCAGGTTGCGATTGCGATATCTTCCATGGGCCTGATCCTGACAATCCACGATCACCATGTTAAGGGGAAACACCAAAGATAAACAGTATCAAGCACCAAGATGCGGTATTCTAAGGAACAAAGAAAAAGGCTTCCCGGATAGTATTGGAAAGACTTAGCACCTAAAGGGATAAGCACTTGGTTCAAGCCCATGGTCATATGAAGGAAGTCCTAGAAATGGGCTGAAAGCATGCGGGCTTAAAGGGAAGGCAGAACTCACCTGTTTCATCTTATTTCCATGTTAAAGGCCTATACTTGATAGACAACTTGTTACATCATAAGACACATCCCTAGGTGTATCAGAGCACTGAAAAGGATTGTGCAAAGATTTAAAGGATATATGGGTTGGCAGCTAGGGTGTTGAATGGAAGTATGGAGCATTTAGGCCAGGTATGCACTCATTCAAGATAAGGCCCTCTTGTATCACACATCCAGAGTTGGTGCTGAAGGAATTTAGGGGAGAATGGACACTAAACTTCCTCAGCAAAACAAAAGAGCATGATGACAAAGATGTGGGTTGATCAAAATCCTTCACAGGAACCACAAAGGACCTCGTCCTCCATCTTCCTCATGTTTCTTATTATTTTTTGTAGTTTCTTATTTCCAAGAAAGAGAGCAAATCCTGATTGTGATCTTTGGGCAATAGAGCCTTACTCTGGTCGAGACAACTAGTCTAACAGACAACTAGAGCTTATGCCAAGCTATTTGTTTTAACTGTAACCCAAGATCTTCCCCTCTTCCTATAAATAGGGCAAAGCAACATTATACAATTTTCTTGTAATTTCCCACCCAATGGGTTCGAACTTTGTGATACCAATTTGGCTCATAAATCTATAAGTGAATGACTTATATTTTAGACTGCCTTACATTAAACAGGCAGATATTTCAGACTATCAAGAAATGGTGGTGATTCCCCCTTTTGAGTATTGAATTATGTTATCCTCCTATTTAAGTCCATTATGTTCATATTCTTCTTTGCATTCATGCTATAATAGCTGCTAGAGATTATTTCATGCTTCCTTACATATCCATATGTGTTGATTTATTAATGCATAATGCATGTATGAAGGGTTGAATTTATATCTTCAAACTGCTCCATATGAGTCATAACACCTGTCCTCTCTTTAGTCCATTATCTCTGCTTGTAACTCAAACAAGTGTAGAATTTCCCATGCCTTGTAGCTCTATGTGTTCAATATAGAATTCTAGATGCTTTTGGGCTCTAAATGATGAGTTATACTTTCTCCTAATCCTCTCTCGTTTACTCTACAAGCTTATTAAGCTATAAGACCCTTTTAAGTAATCTGCCTTCATTGTTTTATGTGATACTCCTAGGAATTGTGTGTGTGTGAGGAAGTACCTAAAATACATAACTCATACCTTTGGAGGAATGAACCGAACCCCCATATTATCTTTCATTACATGACAATTGGAGTGTTGCACACCCCTCATATATAACCTTTCATGCATTCCTTTATTTAAGGTCCTAGGCATTGGTCTATAATCAACCCAGAGGCTGTCTTTAGGTGGCTTTCTATCTCCCTTATAACACTTGTGCTGCTAGTGTGATTTTAAGCGACAACATCTTTCTGGCATCGTTTCCAGGGAACATATTAAAATAGTTTTCCCTAGGTATGACAATATTTTGCACTTCCTTTGTTAGGTGAGCAAGGGAATTGTGGGTTGAAGATCTCTCACCTTGGTAACTCCATTGTCAAATTTATGGTAAACATCCTGGAGACTCCACTATCCATGTCTCTATTTTGATCATCCTGGCTTTCAAGCAGCCCCATACTCACTCTGATGCTACAACAGCTGAAAAATTTCCCTGCTTTTGAAGCTGAAATCACTCATATAGGGAGGTTTTAAAGATGGCCCTTCTCGAATTCCTGATCAACAAATTCACCCCACTAGATATTTCTTCTATTGCTGGTTCTCCCTATCATGTCCCTTCATTTCATGAGTGGGGTAGATATTTTCCTAGATTTAGTGGGAGTAGAAAGAGAAGGTCTGACCAACACCTTGAAGAGTTTCATGAATGCATGAAACAACAAGGTATCTCCCTTGAAGATGTACAAACGAAGTTGTTCATGTATTCTTCAGAGAGGGGTGCTAGAGTTTGGTTTAATACGATACCTCATGGCAACATATCTTCCCTGAAGAGTTTCCATATGGAATTCAATCACTATTGCAAAAGACTATTTTCCCTAAATGCTCTATTTGAAGATCGCTACATTTTAATGATGAAGACATTCCTAAGGTCGAGGACCTTTCTGAAGATGTTTATGGAGCTCCACTCCAAGAAAACACCCTCTCGCATCAAGAAGCATCACCCACTAAGCAAGAAAGAAAAGAAGGGAATGTCGTTGAGCTTCAAAGAAACACTCAGGGCTTTTATTCGGTTGAATGTGGTGTTTCCCCTTCTCATGATGAATACGACTCTGGTGAAGAGTCAAGTGAGGGAGAGCCACCATAATCTCAGTCACGGGAAGATGCACAAGAAAAGGAGGCCAATTAGAAGGTCAGCAAAGAGGCTCTAGGTCATAATGCACACCCTTCACATGGATAACAAGACCAAGATGCTCATACAACTTGTGATTCATATTATTCAGATGAGGAAGAGATGGTCATAGAGGTTCAGAAGGAGCCATTTACGAGAAAGTGGGGAGAAGGCTCCAAGAAGCAACAAGATTTTCTAGAAAAGTCTAAAGCTCTGGAGATGTGAAGTGTTTCGAGCTGCCCTAGCCAAGAGAATATTGTTCAGCAGATTGTTCATGAAAAAGGGGTAGCTGCAAAATTTCCCAGTCCATTCCATGACCATGTGACTGAGTACATCGGGATATTCTTCAGTCAACAACAAAAATTATTTCTAGAGCATGCATCAAGCCTTTTATGTGCAAATTTTACATGGTCCATGCTCATCTTAATTTTTATTTTTCAGCAGCATGAAGGCATAAGGCTCAATACTCTAATGTTGGCTTGGCTCCACTGGAGGGTTGAACTTAGTTAGGTGGATTGAGCCTTGTGCATAAGTAGGACTGTATATAAATAAGATCACTAGCTAAGCATTTAATTTCTAGTTGTTAGAATTTTTATTTCTGCAATCCCGCAATCTTGCATATCGGCCATATTGCATCCATTATTCCCACGATATCATAGTCCCATAGTCCCGCGATATCACAATCCCTCATCTCGCAGGTCCCACATCCCGTAATTACACATACCAGTGACCCCACAGTCCTGTAGTCTTGTAGTCCTGCGATCCCTCAGCCCCACAATCCCGTAGTCAAGAATTCCTGTGATCCCACAGTCCTGCAGCCTCACAATCCTGTAGTGTCGTAGTCCTGCGATCCCATTGTCCCGTAGTTCCACGGTCCTACAACATCACATAATATTTCTGATTTGCGATCTAGTGTAAAAGTGTTGGGGGAGGCCGAAAAATAGTAACAAAGGAAATACATGAAAAAACCCTGTTTGGGTAAATCCTTTCTCTCTCCACATGGCAATACAGAACGTGGCACGGTAAGTACATAGGACATGTGTCACTCAGAATCAACATTTTCAGGGGGTCCTATGGGGGCATTTCTGGGTGACACATGTCACCACTCATAATGCGACACGTGGCAGTGGTGATGTCACCCCCCTATAGATTGGCGATCAGTGATCGCATAGGTTAAACCACTCCTACACCCAAGTATCGTCGACTTGCGATTACAATATGCAGGGGTTTCTTCCCGAATGCGATATTTCATGTGTTCCACCCTATAAGGATTTCGCGTCCAGACAAGCCAGCCTGCACTATGAAAAGAAGTGAAAGGGTATTCCCCTCACGAGCTACGATTGTGATATCTTTCGTGGACCCAATCCCTATGATCAATGATCACCATGTCTAGGGGAAGTGCCAAAGCTAAAGCATATCAAGCGTCGAGATGTGGTATTCGAAGTAACAAAGAAAAAGGCTTCCCAAACAGTAGTGGAAAGCCTTAGCACCTAAAGGGCTAAGCACTTGGTTCAAGCCTCTGGTCATATGAAGGAAGTCGTAGAAAGGGGCTGAAAGTATGAGGGATTAAAGAGAAGTCAGAACTTGCTTGTTTTGTCTTATTTCTGTGTTAAATACCTGCACCTGACAGAATAATTGTTACATCATAAAACACATCTCCAGGTGTATTAGAGCATCGAAAAGGATTGTGCATTGCTTTAAAGGACTTATGGGTTGGCAATTGGGGTGTTGAATGGAAGTATGGAGCATTCAAGCCAGGTATTGGTGCATTCAAGATAAGAACCTCTTGTATCACGCATCTAGAATCAACACCGAAGGCATTTAAGGGATAATGGATAGTGAACTACCTCAACAACAGAAAAGAGCATCATGGTAGAGATGTGGCTTGATCAGGAGCCTTCATAGGAACTGCAAAGGACCTCTTCCTCCATCTTCCTTCCATTTCTTATTATTTTCTGTAGTTTCTTATTTTCAAGAAAGGGAGAAAATGCTAATTGTAATCTTTAGGAAAAAGAGCCTTACACTAGCCCGAGACAGCTAGTCTAGTAGACAACTGAAGCTCAGGCTAATATATTTGTTTTAACTGTAACCCAAGCTCTTTCCCTCTTCTTATAAATAGGGGAAAGAAACATTATATAGGGGTTCTAGAATTTCTCACCCAATGGGTTTGAACTTTGTGATACAAATTTGGCTCGTATTCATGTAAGTGAATGTCTTGTATTTCAGACTGCATCACTTTACATAGGCAGATATTTCAGGCTATCAATGAAATGGTGGTTATTCCCCCTTCTTATTATTACAGTATGTTATCCTCTTCTTGAATTCCATTATGTTCATATTCTTCCGTGTATTCATGCTATAATAGCTGCTAAAGATTATTTCATGCTTCCTTACAGATCCATGTGTGTTGATTTATTAATTCATAATTCCTGTATGAAGGGTTGAAGTTATATCTTCAAACTTCTCTATATGAATCATAACACCCATCCTCTCTTCAGTCCATTATCTCTGCTTGTAACTCAAACAAGTATAGAATTTCCCATGGATTGTAGCTCTATGTGTTCAATATAGAATTCTAGATGCTTTGGGCTCTATATGATGAGTTATTATTTCTCCTAATCCTCTCTCATTTACTCTACAAGCTTATTAAGCTATAAGAACCTTTGAAGTAATCGGCCTCCTCTATTTTATGTGATACTATCGGGAACTATGTGTGTGAGGAAGTACCTGAAATACATAACTCATACCATTGAGGAATGAACTAAACCCCCTTATTATCTTTCATTACATGACAATTGGAGTAATGCACACCCCTGACATATAACCTTTCATGCACTCCTCTATTTAAGATGTCCTAGGCACTAGTCTACCATCAACCGAGAGGCTGTGTTTAGGAGGCTTTCTATCTCCCTTGCAAAACTTATGCTATTGGTGTGATTTTAAGTGATGAAACCATCCTACTACTATTCCACTCATCCATCATGTTCTACACCTCCTTCTTAGCCTTATGTTTCTCAATATCCTCCTCAACATGTCAACCAACCATTTTATTCATATGATCCCCAACCTCCTCAATGGAACAACCCATCACAAGGGTGGAGGCCTCAACTCAACCAACCTCATGCTTTACTACACCAAACTCCACCTGAACCACAAATCACTTATACTTCTCCACCCAAGCAACATCAGATGCCTGTTCAACCTAATATGAACTTGAATAACAAGGAGGCACAACAGGTCTACATTGGACACACATCTTATCCTACCTATGGTCTGGAGATCCAAGAAATCAACCTTAGGTATGGAAGAGTGCTTCTAGATAACCAACCACCATCTCCACCTCAAGAACTTGAACATGAAATGGAAGAGATTACCCCTCAAGAAAATCCACCTCCTTTTCCTAAGAGATTGATCCACCCTAGCCAACACAACCTAGAAGAGACTGAACTTCTGGGAGAATTCAAGAATTTGTGTTAAAATACCCCTCCTCCAAGCTATTAAGGATGTTACCATATATAATAAGATGATTAAGGAAAAATCTTTCAAACACCCTGGAAGAAGAAAAAGAGATGCCCCCACCATCATTATTATTGGTCAATTATCTGATTTGATGTTGGGGAGAGTATTTTTTATGAAATACTTAGACCCTTAGAAGTCTAGTAGTGGATGTACACATTGATGGCATAATTGTCCCTCATACCCTGATTGATTGTGGGGCTGCCATGAATGTGATGACTAAATAAGCCATGCTAAAACTAAACCTCTAAGGAGCCTTGAGAAATACCACTGCAATGCTACAACTTGCATATAGATCCACAACAGCTCCTGAGCATGTTGTTGAGGATTTAATGGTATCCATTGACTCCTAGGAGTATCCTATTGAATTCTTGGTTTGGTAGCCCATCCTCTCATATTGGGAAGGCCATAATTAGCCACTTTTGATGCTTTCATTAGTTCTAGGGTTGGGAACATGACCATTAAGAATGTGAATTTTTCCAAACAATTGGTATTGTACCCTCCTTATTATCCATCCATTGAGCATGAGTTACCCTTGTGGCTAGAAGAGTATGAGTAAGATGAAGTGTATCATACAACATCCTATCCAATTTGTACCCTAAATGTCTTTATACAAGGGAGAATCCTGATGAAGATGACCTCATTGACTAGATCCTTCAGAACCAACCCCCAAATACCATGCCTCTTGATGATCTAGTCAAAGGGCCTGAGAGTAGTCCTTGGATTGAATTATGCTCAGTTGATCCAAGTCTTGCCCATGTCAAAATTGTATAAATTGGTCAATGGTCCATCTATAACCTTGAATATTAACCCCTCTGTCTCGGCCAACCAAGAAGAGGAATTGTTCAAGATGTTGAGAGAACACTTAGATACCTTTGCTTGGAACTATAAGGAAATGAAGGCTTTGCATTCCTTAGTTTGTACTCGTCAAATTTATATCAAGGTGGGATGAAAAACTATGCACCAACCTCAGAGGAGAATGAACCCAACCCTCAATGACATAGTAAAGGAAAAGTTGCAAAATTCACTGGATGCAGGGTTCATATAACCCATCTTAGATAATGAGTGGGTATCCCCTCTAGTTTTAGTCCCAAAGAAGAATGGAAAGTGGAGGATCTGTGTGGATTACAGAGAGTTGAACAAAGCCACCAAGAGAGACCATTTCCCTTTGCCTTTCATTAATAAAGTTTTATATGGTCTTGCAAGGAAGAAGTTCTTCTCTTTTGTGGATGGATTCAATGGTTACAATCAGATCCGGATCAGCCCTGAGGATCACGACAAGACTACATTCACATGTCCTTGGGGTAAATTTGGTTATAGGGTCCTCCCTTTAAGTCTATGCAATTCCCCTGCCACTTTTCAAAGGGAAGTTATAAGCATCTTCGTTGAGCTTGCCCATGAATCTATGGAGATATACATGGATGATTTCACTCCCTATGGATGTGACTTCCTGGAGGCTCTCTCTAATATGGGAAAAGTCCTAATAAAATGCATTGAAGTGAACCTCTCACTTATTCATGAGAAATGTGAATTATTAATGAATGCAAGGACTTTACTTGGCCATTCAATATCTTAGGAGGGAATACAAGTGTATCCAAAAAATATTTCCATCATAAAAAGGGTCCCTACTCATCAAAAGTAGAGGGATGTTAGGAGTTTCTTTGGCTTAGCTAGCTATTATAGGATGTTTATCAAGGATTTTAGTAACATGGCTTCACCATTTTTTGGATTTTATGGCCAAGGACTTTGAATGCTGTTAGACAAGTAGCTACCAAGAGGCCTTTGATATTTTGAAAGAGAAACTGACCACTGCACCCATACTTAGGGGTCCCAATTGGGCTTTGCCTTTCCATATCTATGCTGATGCATTCGACAAAGATGTGGGGGCAGCCTTGGGGAAAATAAATGATAAGTTACCCTATTCCATTTATTTCATTCGTAAAAAAGTGTCTAAGGTTGAATTGAACTAAACTGTCGTTGAGAAAGAACTGTTAGATGTTGTACACTACATCATTGGATAGCAAAATTTTGTGCATATTGATCATGCAATTATTAAATATTTGATTAACAAGCTTGATTCAAATGATAGAATCATTAGATGGTTGCTATTGTTACAACAATTTGATTTAACTATCTTTGACAAGCTAGGAAAAGAAAATGTAGTTGCATATTTGTTGTCTAGAATTTGTTTGCCTGCAAGTGATGAAGGGATGGTTTATGATCAAATTCCAGCTTAGCACCTATTTTCTATCCCAATTCTCTCTCCATGGTTTTCTAACATAGCTAACAACCTAGTTGCTGTAATATTTCCTATAAATCTGTCATCTAGTGAGAAGAGAAAAATTGTAAGGAAAAGTGCCCCTTCCACTTAGATTGCAGGCAATATTTTCAATTTGGGACTGGATTAGATCTTAAGGAGATGTGTTAGGAAGAGGAAGTCTTTGATATCCTCTTGGCCTGCCATGATGGGCCTTGTGGAGGTCATTTTTCTTCCAAGAGAACAACTTTTAAATCTCTATAAGTTGGCTATTATTGGCCTAATTTCCACCAAGATGCAAGAAGGTATATTGACAGATGTGATTAGTGCCACAAGATGTGAAAACCCACACCTAGGAATGAAATTCCTCTACAACCTCAAGTGGCATTAAATCCATTTGACAAGTGGGACATGGATTTAATTGCACCAATTGATCCACCATAAGGGAAAAAATGTAAATTTTGTGTGAAATGATTACTTGAAAAAGTTGGTTGAGACAAAGCCTATCAAAGCAACAACAGAGGAGAAAGTGGCTGAATTCTTAAGGGAAAATATTTTCTAAAAATTTGGCTACCTAGGGTTATAGTCACTGATCAAGGGGCCTAATTCACATGACATCTAAATTTAGAATATCCTAAGGCAACATCATGTCAAACAGATAACATCTACTGCCCATGACCCTGAGGAAAATGGGAAAAGAGAGGTTACAAATAGGGCATTGGAGAGAATCCTCACCAAGGTTATGAGCAATAGGAGAGATTAGGTAGATAGATTAGTGGAGGCCACTTGGGCCTATAACACCACTTGGAAGACAACGATTGGGTTCACTCCATATGATTTGGTTTATGGAAAGAAATCTCTACTTTCTATTGAGTTTGAGTATAATACTTGTAGAATGGTAGCCCAAATAGACTTAGATGTCATCAATACACAACAAGAGATACTGATCTAATTGAACAACTTGGATGATTTTAGAATGTAGGCCCTCCTTCACACTAAAGTTATACAATTGCAAATGAAGGTATGGCATGATAATCATATCAAGGAAAATGTTTTTCAAGAAGGGGATTGGACATTATTATATGATTCTAGGTTCAAATATTTTATAGGAAAAATGTTGAAAAGATGGTTAGGCCCATACCTGATAGATAAATGTCGGACAATGGAGCTCTTAAAATGAGGAAAATTGATGAGGAAGTGATCCCCTTGCTTGTAAATGGCTACAAGCTGAAGGTATACATAAAACCTATGTCTAAGGAGGAGTTCATCAGTGCAATCAACAGAGAAGAGAATGTGATTGGGTGTGTCATAGCTTCCAGTCCACCAAATTCCTATATATTTTTATTTAAAGAAAAAGAAATAAAATATAAAAATAAAAGGCTCGGATGAAAACCTTTATGAGGCAGCTCAAGAGAAAAAAGGAGAAGACAAAAAAAATAAATATCCCTAGGTGAAAACCTCTCTTGAGGCATGTTGAAATCTCCTCTCAGGAAGCCTCTGTGTCTCAAAAAAAAAAAAAAAAAAACACAAGAAATGGATCTATACCATGCTTGCTATTTTTTTTATCATTTTACAGGATTATATACAATGTTATATTCCATGGATAAAGGGCCAAAATTATCAACATTTCCTTCATTCCTCCATCCATCCACTTCCTATCTGTTATCCTCTATAATTTCCTAGTCTGAGAGGAGATCGAAAAAGGTAACCTCGAACCACTTTCAGCTTGTTAGCTAGCCCTACTGAGCCAGAGAGGGATCTATCAAAATATTTGTCAATGAATATATGTAAAGAGACAGGTTTTAGGCTAGATATATGAGTTTGTTTTAAGTATTGATAATTTAGGTTTTTAGATTTGCTAGACTAGGGTTTAGAGAAGGTAATTAGGTCTAGGCTTCAAGTATGCAGAGGAAAGTATAGATAGGATCTGGTATTAGTGTATTATGGTGCAATTGGGGTGTTTATCAATGTAGCATAGATTTTTGAGCTTAAAAGAAACTAATGAGCATGTAAAGGCATGAATTCATTAGCTTTAGAAGAAAGGAAACACAAGTGTGAATTCCACATAAACAGAGCTTAAATTCAAGATTCTTGTCTATATAACTGCAAGGAAATTCATAGGAAGAATATAAAGCATGTAAACGAAGATGATTTATCCATTAGAAACTGATAGAAAGAGAAACAAAACACCATAGAGTCACTAAACTAGAGTTCCTGAAACATAGCTGCAACTGCTTCTGTATTCGCTGAAGAGAACATAAACATACAAGCCTTCTCCATAAAAGTCCAACCCCTCTCTCTGAATGAAATATGATACATATAGACTCAATTAAAACCCTTCCCCACCTCTAGGAGTTGAATTACTAGGTGGTGTAACTAATTCCAAGATTCTCTCAACCAACAGGTGAGAGTAGAAGGTCAAATACAAACGCTTCTTGTAGACTTTGTTTTGTACTTTTCTTCCTTAATGAGGCCTATTCAATCATAAAAATAACCTATAATGTCTATTTATTCATGATTAAATCATATAACCTCAAACTAAATTCAATTACATCAAGATTTTTGACTTTAACCAAGTCAAATGAAAACTAGGAAATTTACAGAGTGAAATATAAATGAAAAACACAGAAAATTGTAGAAGCGCAACACCAACTTTGAGTCCACGTTAAGGTGTTTCCCTGAGGTCCAAATGAAGATCTGAAAGAATGGTCAGCTAGATTTGCAAGTATACTTTCCACAAAACCTTGAATTTTTGAAAATGACCCATGGGAAGGCCTTGAAACATTCATTCGCCCAGGGTGCCTCCAAAAGCACAGCGCCTGTCAAAAAGAGGGGTAGAATGCTGCTTTTTGACCCCTTTTTCTCAAAATTTGGGCCCTCTGTGAGAAATTGGATGGAATGGGTTTTGACAGGATGTCATGAGATTTCAAAAACTACAAATCATTTTTCATTTGGATTCCTGAGGAAAAAGTGCATTGCAGCATAGTGCCAAGGCGCTACACTTCTGTGACTATAGCCAATTTCTGAATTAGGCACTAAAATAGCCAAAAAACCAAAAATTCTCAGAATTCCTCCAAAATTGGCCATGAGCTTCAAAATGAGGCATTTTAATCCCACATGGATTCTTCAACAAGCATCTCTAATTTACCGTTCTCATTTTGGTCTTCTAGGGTTTCTCTGAGCTTGTTTTCCAACTGTTTGACCTTGATGTTACAAATCATATTTCTAGTCTGGTAGTGATGTGCCATGTGCCTTAGTAGTTGGTTATATCTATTGGATTTTTAAAGAGATTCTCCAAGTGGTCATTTACCTTGTCTAACCAATACTCCCTGTCCTCATTAATCTCTAAGGCAATTCTGTCCTCCATATCTAGTTCTTCATCTAGCAAGATGTGTTTTTTCTCCCCTTTCAATTCCTTCTTGAGTCCTTTGGTCCTTGGTCTATTTTGCTTTCCTTGTCTTTCAGTTGCCTCAGGCTCATTGGTCTCCAATGTTGCTTTTTCTTTGCCTGTTTTCTGCAACAAGTTAGCTTTCTCTTTCTCCATAATGAGTTGTTTACCCTTTAGCTGACTATTTTCTTGTTCTAGGCATGAGTGTTATAGACATATTTGGGCACTGCAACCCCAATCATATATGTCCATAAACCAAGGGCTTCTGAGTCCCTAAAAGTGTTGTTTCATACCCTAAAGGAACAAGGTCAATTGATTACATCATATCCTAGAAGTTCTCCATAGAAAACGACTCAGAACTAGTCAGAACTGGACCATACCGACTACTCAGTGCAGAGGGTGCGATGCATCTCACCTGCCATATGCAGAAAGTGTGATGCATACTGAAAATCCTTGGGGTGCGATGGGAAAGATTAGACAAACGACAAAGATAGTTTGCAAGGTGGATGATCATGGAATCTTCCAGAAACTTCCCCTGTGACACTTGCCTCTCTAAATTCGCCCAGGGATGAGTAAGAGATCATGAATCTTCAAGTGGAATCAAGAACTATCAGAGAGAGCACATTAATCAAAATACCAGAAGCTAACTCATCCCCCTGCAATCATCTATATATGGATCCCTCATCCCAGAGATCCAGAGACTGGAATTTTGCATCTTGTAAGGAAGGGCTGTTGGTTTCCTAGTGGAACATCATAGTGTTGGGTGATCTAAGATTTTCATGAGGTGAAGAAGGGCTTTCATGCTGGGACGATGACACTGGGTTAGATCAATGGGTTGTAATCCTCTCTTCTAATCTTTATATCAATAAAGCTATTCAATTTTTCCGCCACATTCTTGTATGTTTGATAATATGTTCATTTGTGTGGTCAATATATATTTGGTCCTATATTGTTTATGATTGTAGATCTCTACACTTTGAAGATATTATGTTGCTTTGGCTTTACAGGTACTCTTTGAAGCAAAGTGATCAAGGAAAGAGCAGCAAAGATCTGTTAGAGGGGAGAAGGAACAAGCAGGGAGCCAAGCAAAAGATTGAGGTTGGTATTCTTTGCTCCTCTCCTATCTACTTCTCGTAAATGAAAGCGAAAGTAACTTTAATTTGTTTGTTTCTAAGATAGATACCCATCTTAGTGGGACTAGCAGCTCTGCATAGACACTAGATTTCTTGATAACAAAATGGCGACTCAGCTGGGGAGTGAATAAATTGTTTGCTTGTCTATAGTTTTTTGCTTTATAAACTTACAGACGGAGCCTGAAGTCAAGCCAACTAGCCTTCGAACTGCATTTGCTATGAAAGTGCAAAGTAGATCAATGGTGCTTTATTCTATCTCTAGGTTTTGTTTATAAATTGAAAAATTGATTTGAAAACATCCTAATTGCCCTGGTGGTGGATCAAGTAGCCTCATTAGATCAACCCCTGTGATTTGTATTTATTGACTATCATTAGCTCAGCCTAAATCCCTAAACTGATCTGCAAACTGTGACCAAGAACCCAGTTAAAGTCTCGTCCCTGGACCATCACACCTTCTCCTCTTGGGAATCTGGATGCATCGCACCTCCCGTGTGCAGTAGGTGAGATGCATCGCTTTTTCCCTGTGTTACAATTGCGTTGATCAGATAAGACTCCTTCTGCTTCCAGATTTTGGTTTTTTCTTCACTCTCTTCAGCTTTATTCAGGAGTTTTTCTGTCTGTGATCAGTATACCACTGTGGAAACTCTCTTCTTTTGCATGATTCAGCCTCCATGTACAAAGAACTATACATGTTTTTATGTATTGTTCACCATTTATGGTTCTCTTTTACAAAGAAGTAGCGTAATCAAATTGTTTTCTTTTGATTTGGAAATGCCGTAAGTGTCATTTTCAGTCAAAGAAAAGAATCCTACTATTCTTGATGGTCGATTACACTGTTACTCTTGTATTTGATTTGAATTAATAGTTTTTCAAGTGTCGAAAGAAATCTTCAATTCAAAATTGGAAAGTGTTGTCATTATCTTCCTTTCATTTTTTGAAGAGAAAATCGATAGTACTGTCGCTTGAAATGATTCAGATTTGTACATAGCATTCTTTTTGTTATTCACACATTAATAAAGTGAAAACAAATACATGCATGTGCATTTTCATTTAGACTTATTGTTGATATTGATTTAGGACAATGCATCTAGTGTGTGCTCTCTGCTCTATGTTGAAAGAATACCGCTTCTCTTTCCTTAGTAGCTAGGATTTTCATTGCAAAAAGAAGATTGAACGATTTTTTATCATCTTAGATTGCATTTTAGGAATTGTATATCTACATCGCACGGTGAACCTGGAAGGAAAACTTCTTAAGAAAGATCAATTGTAAAATAAATTCAATAAACATAAAAACACTTTGGAACCTAATGCACAACATTTAGAAGTCTAGGCTAGAGACGTATTCTGGCATTGTAAAGCCGCTAACTATCACTTTCATTGTAGGTTGGGTGATTCCTCCTCTTTGAGACGACAAGTGGAAGTATGGACTTGTGCTCCCATGTACCGTCGAGTATATATTGGGAGACCAAGGCTATATCCTTTATCCTTAGGAAGCTATGTTTTCCGTCCTATCGATTGCAATGCACTGAACACAACATTCGAGAAGATTGACTATCGTACCATAAAAATTATTCTACAGTTTTTCAATTGGTTTGGTAATCCTTCTGTCTAGATTTCCAGAGTAGTCACTTTCATTCATTTTCAGACTCCTTAAAGGAAAAGGTCCATCTGAGCACTTGTCACTTCAGGCTCATTAAAAATCAAAGGGGACTAGAGTCATCTTTAGCTTTTTCTCGACTCTTAAAAATTGAAAAAGCAAGTTGTGTCAGAGCGTCTAAAATTCATTAAATTCAGAACCAATTTTTCCCCCTTTATTTTGAGTTGATCAAGTAATCCGCAATTGTGGAAGAAAGTCAATCGAAACCCCGTCATTCACGGATATTAACGAGTCAACTGTCTTCGACTCCATAAATGAAACTATTTTGGGCAAAGCGAACAACTGGATCAAAGTCGGTTGGTTTGCTTGGAACTTGTGTTCCAACATCCTCAGGGACTCCAGTTACTCCAACCATCTTTGGTACCCCTGCCTTTGCAGAAGAAGTTCCGCAACCACAATATGACATTAGAACTGATCCTATTGTAACGATAAATGCTTCTATTCCTAAACTGGCTCCTTCTACAGCTGATTCAGAAGGTGTTACCCCTCCAACAACTGTCGCTATAGAGTCTATACCTTCTTCGGCACAAGAAATATTTTATGGACCTGACGGTCTACCTCTCCCACCTAGATTGATTGCTATAGAAGAGATTGTGGAGGATCCTCCATATAGTACTCCATTGCATTTTGGAGCCAGGATCACTCTATATCCTTCTTCACCAGAAGTTAGTCTCCCTTCATCGCAAGTTCCTGTAGAATCACTAGGAAATATTTTGGATAGACTAGATATATCTGAACAACCATCGACATCTAGGACTGTGTCATTCGATGCAACAGTGGCAGAACCTCCTGTTGCTACTCCAACAATGTTCGTTGGTGTACCATCTGTCCTAGCTAGCTCTCAACCACTAGATGGAGTCCATCCAGGGACTGTTTCGACAGTATGGTCTGTTCCCATTTGTTCGTCCGGAATAATATCTAGAATATCTTATGTTTAGCCTCAACAAATTGATCCTTCGCAATAGCATCAATTTGGTCAGTCTTGTCCCCAAAGGAAAATGATTCCTTTGAGCATTGGATGGCCACCATATGGGGGGCAGTATGCCCTTTCATTGTTTCCTCTTGGAGAACAACCATATGGGAGTTCGCAACAGAATTTGGGTCATGCTAGAATTACATCCAGCGGTTGGGTGCCAATACTGCCTCAACAACCAAGAGTTGTATACTCAATACAACAAAGCCTACCTGTGTCGAAAATCCCCACTACACTGGCCATTTGATAGTGTCACAAGTACAAGCGTTACCTGTTGTATGCAACCTCAAGTTTCAAGTTTCTCAGATCGTAATAAAACAACCTCCTGTCTCCATGACACAACTGCAGTCATCGATTAGTGGCTCCCTAACCGGAACGACCCAGGTTCAAACGAGTACTATTAACCCTCATCTTGGTAAAATAGCCAGTATTGGACAATAGCAAATGGTTTCACAACCATGGCTGGTGAAATATCAATAATCACAATTCAAACATGTTTACCAAGGATCTGAGCAACAAATATTTGCAAGTAATGGGTAGCCGTATATTCAAAACGGTCAACATCAATAATTTCATAGTGGTTATGCCCATCAACCTTACCAAAGTTATCAACATCAAATGCACTATGCTGGTATGCAAAGACCCACTGCTTAGGCAATCCCATCTTATCCTGGGTATGCTTCGCCAAACTTGAATCAATAGTTGCCCTTCATGGCGACTTTAGAGTTACCGGATCTAAATTGGCTAACAAATCATCCAATTTCTTATGCCCCTTGGTGGCTGGCGATTCCTCATAAACTATCGTCAGATATTCCTAAATTTAATTGAAATTCGGGTGAAGACCCATCGAATCATGTGATGACCTTTCATCTATGGTGTTCATCCAACACTCTCAATGATGATTCGATTAGGCTTCACCCTTTTCAGTGAACGTTAACTGCTTCAGTAGCAAAATGGTACATTGAATTGCCTAGAGCTTCATTTGATAACTTCAACACCCTTGACACAACCTTTTTAACCCATTTTCAGTTACCAATAAGGTACGAAAAAGGAACAAAGCTTCTTACCAACTTCAAGCAAATGGCGGCCACTCACATATCTGATCATATTCATGAGTGGCGAGGTCGTCGTAGAATGGTAAAAACATATGTTCCTGATCAGCTGCTAGCTGAATGGTTTATTAAGTCATTGTTACCTTCTATTACATAAGATGTGTCAAAGGGAGGGGTCGTCACTGAAGAGCAAGTCATAGCTCGTGCACAACATCTGGACTTGATCTATACTCAATCTGACATGCTCTACGACAAAATCCCTGATGCTCCTAGACTGGAGTTTTCCGTTCCTCCTCCTAAATCAAACAAAGATTGTCATGGCAGCGATGGCGTGATAGGTATGACTAGCACGAAAACTGTAAAGGCTACATCAAAGAAATCTTGTACGGTTTCTAGTCAAAATGCAAATGAAGAACCTCTCGCCTCAGAGGTCAATGCCGTGTCAACTGACAAGGGAAAGAATCCAAAGCAACCAGGGGGCAAAAAGAAAGGGAAAAAGAAGAAGTAGGATAATTCATCTCCTAAAAAATCTTTTGCAAGCCCTTCTGGGCAAAGGAAACCCCCTACGGGGTGTTAGATATGCGATGAGGATCATGGGACGAGAGATTGTCCACATAAAGCTGAAGTTAAGAAACTCTTTAAGAGTTCAAAAACCTCAGCGGTATTGACTGATCTGTTTCCAAGCCTAGGAACCAATCTGGTTGCTAGTGACAATGCTTCCCCATCCCAAGTGCTTATGTTGTCCATTTCGAAATAGCAAAATGATGCTTTGATATCGACAAGGAATAAGGATTACGAGAATCCACAGCTATCGAACAACAAGGCTATGGATCAACCTAGTAGTTCGACAACAACTTCGATCAAACTTGTGCCACCCATCATTCCTGAGCTAACGATAAGGCCACCAAAGGGAGTAGTACACAAATCGACATTTAATCCTCATGCCAAAGAAACACAAAATTATAATATAGTAGAGGACCTGGCCCATTCGCCGTCTGCTATCTTGACACTTGAGGTACTGCAAAATTTCCACTCCCAAAAGCAGGCGTTATTATCAGCAATAGGTGGGATTGACCCTGCGGATTCCAATCTTGTGGCCTTTAATCATAAAGGATATGACCCTCAGTTACCAGCTCAACTTGCTTTCCTTATTCAAGTGAAAGCCCTCAACAAAACTGTTCATTGAACGATTATTGATGAGGGAGCATCTACATGTATTATGTTGTTGAGTTGCTGGAAAACTTTGGGCTCACCACCCTTGTCACGATCGTCAATGACGTTGAAAGCATTTGACGGACAAACATACACTCCATACGAGATTTTAAGTAACCTGCAAATCGAACTGGGGGGCAAGACAATAGAAATTGATGTTGAAGTTATCGACAGAAACCTCGATTACAACATCCTACTGGGAAGGCCCTAGATATATGCTATGGCTATTGTTGTGTCGACATACTTCAGAAATATTGCATTTCCTTTCCAAGGAGTAATTACAATCATCGACCAACAAACATTTCTCCCCAACAGTTCACAAGTTACGGGAAGCATTCCGATGATCCAGGGAGCTCTCATTCGCTTCAAAATATCGGAGTAGGCCTACTAAAAGACCCGACATTGATGGGTACTCTTGCCCTACCGCCTCCTAATAATCTGGCGGAAGTTGCCATGGTGGGAACTTGCAATATGATATCTTCTAGATTCAAAATATTCCTGAACATTTTGACAACATGGATCATCGCCATTTTAGAAATATTGTGGCAATTAATTTTCTTGGCTTGGGGGGAAATCCAAAATCAACGCTCATCAAGTGTTTGGATAGATAGGTCTAAGGAATATGGTATCTCTTCATATCCTTGGTCGCATATACATTCTATAGACGAAGGAATCATTCGGTCAATGATGATAGGAGAGGCACCATGGGAATATTACCACCATCGTTCCCATCTTCCGGATTACCACGAAGATTATTCCAGCAACCTTAATCATCCTTCAGTTTTTTATTTTCTATCAAATACTGTAAATATGGTGGATTATGAGGATAGTCGTTTTACTGTGTCAACCTCATTAAAAAATGAAACAACTCCTTTTCCAAATCCAAGTCGAGTCTTTAAAATATCTCAAAGGTAAACCTTCATTCCAACCACCGTGTTGAATGCAATGAAGCTTGGGGGCATGCACCTCGATTTGCATTATTATGCTGGGGGCATGCGAACTTATAACAAGCATAGTTTTTCATTTCAAGCTTGTGTAAACATGAAACTGAATCTGAGCATATGTTGTCGCATGGTTCAAGCTCATTAAAAAATAAACCAAGCCACAAGTAGTGTTACCACAGTGTTCAAGCTCGTTAAAAAATAAACCCACCACGAGCAGTTTTACGCGAAGTTCAAGCTCGTTAAGAAATAAACCTAGCAATGAGCATATGTTCCACCAGAGTTTAAGCTCATTAAAAAAGGAACCCACCTTTGGTAAATAACCATTGTGAATGCATTAACATCAGATTTTGAGTCTTGGTCATGTTCTTACCATCACCTCCACTCTGTTTTAGCCAATCATACGCCTCCATTTTCTTGTTTACCCTTTTGAGGAACTGTTGTGATGAGTGATTCTGTTAGCCATCCTTGTGACACTGCCATGATTGGAAAATTCCAAACCTTACCTGGAATTAGCAGCTACTCGAAAATATCACTCATTCCTCAAAAACGAGTCTCCTTTAAGCTCTTTTCATCTGACTCATAAAATATGAAAAGATTGTCGAGCAATTGGCCTCTCCAACTCGTTAAAGCTATTGGAAGTGCTATCCCTCCTCTAGATTTTAATCTTTTTGGACCTAAGGGATTGTTACACAAAAAGATCGAGAGCTTGTCTTGTTCGACTCGTTAAAACTATAAAAAATTCATCCCTTTCGTATTATTTTATACTTTTTCAGACTTAAGGGATTATATGACGAAAAAGGATTACTGGATTTTCCTTTCTGTCCCTTTTCAGACTCTCTAAAATTGAAAAAGGATCGAGTTGTCTTTGTCATGAAACTCATTAAAACCAATAGCAACAAACTTGTCCATAGAGACAAGAACGAGTTTCACTGTTGTTAGACGGGTTTGCTCAAAGGGAAAATTATAGAACAAGCATATGTTATCCTCCTCAAGCTTCATAAAAATAAAGATGTACTGGTCAGCAATGACTGGGAAAAATTGGGAAGAAAACTTAAAGAAACTTTATTGGTAGTGAGTCGCTCTTGAACATGACACTTTCACTCCATCGCCATGATTGAGTCGGGTTGGGTTATTCCGTTCACCGGTCATAATACCATTGTTCCATCGTACCATCCATCTTTGGGGTTAACGCTACCAATCCATTTCAGTGTCGCTGATATGTTCAAGAGAAGTCGATCAGAGAATTCACCAACCCAGCTTGTGTCTCACCCGTTGCAATACCTTCACGCTTCATTCTTTCATGACTGCCACCCTAAACCTTGTATAATCAGATCGTTTTCACCTCCATAAAATCATTTGCTTCGTTCCGTGTTGTAGATGTGGGATTCATTAAGGCCCTCTTACAACAGATCACTTCTTGTCGACGACAGCTCATTATCCAAGAAGTCGACCTAGGAACAACCCTTTCAGTACTTTGAAGCTTGCATGCCTCAATGACAATTTTCTCACTTTCGGTGACAGGTTTACATCAATGGCCATCAACTGAAAGATTTTGCGTGGTGTTCGATGCCAATTCCCATTTTTACACCACGTGAATTGTACTGTAGTACCTTGAGGGTCATCATCATTATCGGTGATTACTTTCGCGCCTGTTAACAACTTACATCGTTGGCTGGTAATCAGGTGATGTCTTTCCATGTTCGACTCCAGAACATTTTTCACATGGATCGAGTTGTACTTCGGGTGAAGATTGGACGAGCTTGAAGACCTGGAATCTAGTTTCATCCATCTAGGCTGCGATATATTCAGGAAAATAAAGACATCAAATGTACATCATTGCTGCACAGATGATCATCCGAATCAAAGGATGATGGCTTTATCAGAATCATCAGTCTGCCACACAGATGGTTGTCTGTACTATGTACATGAAAATGAATTTATAAAGCTGAGCATGGGAATGCTTGCCTCAGCTAGATCATGAAAATGTTATGAAGATAATGTATTGTATTGTATCTTATTACAAGTCGTCTTCCAGTTCGAAAAACGTCGGATCCTCATGATAAAGCATTTCACTTGACATCAAAGATTTACGACCTCATACTTTAGGGGACAACTGTTATAGACATATTTGGGCACTGCAAACCCAATCATATATGTCCATAAACCAAGGGCTTCTGAGTCCCTAAAAGTGTTGTTTCATACCCTAAAGGAACAAGGTCAACTGATTACATCATCTCCGAGAAGTTCTCCATAGAAAACTACTCAGAACTGGTCAAAACTGGAACATACAGATTGCTCAGTGTAGAGGGTGCGATGCATCTCACCTGCCACATGCAAAAAGTGCGATGCATAATGAAAATCCCTTCTATAGGGTGTGATGGGTGAGAGTAGACAAATGGCAGAGACAGTTTGCAAGGTGGATGATCATGGAATCTTCCAGAAACTTCTCTTGTGACACTTGCCTCTTTGAATTTGCCCAAGGATTAGTAACATATCATGAATCTCCAAGTGGAATCAAGAACTATTAGAGAGAGGACACTAATCAAAATCCCAGAAGATGACTCATCCCCTTGCAATCATCTATAAATGGATCCCTCATTTTAGAGATCCAGAGGCTGGAATTTTGCATCTTGTAAGGAAGTGCTGTTGGTTTCTTGGTGGAACATCATAGTGTTGAGTGATCTAAGCTTTTCGTGAGGTGAAGAAGCGCTTTCATGCTGGGAGGATGACGCTGGGTCAGATCAATGGGTTGTAATCCTCTCTTCTAATATTTATATCAATAAAGCTATTCAAGTTTTCCTCCACATTCTTGTATGTTTGATAATATGAGCATTTTTTGAATTGAGGCTTCTGTGATCCATAACATATATAGAAGCATTTTCAGCATAAATCACATTTAGAAAACCTTTTTCTGATGTGTTTCGAACCAACTAGTGTGGTTCATCGTTAGGACAAGTTGAGGAGTCAGATCAAGGTTGTCAATTATATAGGGAGAGTAGATCCTCCAAACGGCTAAGTTGATTGGATTGACCAATATGTGCATTTGTGTGGCCAATATGTATTTGGTCCTATATTGTTTATGATTGTAGATCTCTGCACTTTGAAGGTATTATGCTGCTTTGACTTTACAGGTACTCTTTGAAGCAGAGTGGTCAAGGAAAGAGCGGCAAAGATATGTTAGAGGGGAGAAGGGACAAGCAAGGAACCAAGCGAAAGATTGAGGTTGGTATTCTTTTCTCCTCTCCTATCTACTTCTCGTAAAGGAAAGCAAAAGTAACTTTAATCTGTTTGTTTCTAAGATCGCTACATGTCTTAGTGGGACTAGCAGCTCTGCATAGACACTAGATTTCCTGATAACAATGAGATAACAAAACTTGCCCTTGCCATGTTTTCCAGGAGTTCTTTGACCTGAGAGTCTTTTTATTTGATAGTCTACTACATATTTGAAGGCACATTTTCTATTTCCAAGTCCACCAACTCAAACTCATGCTCAATCAAGTCTTTGTCCTGTACTTGTGATCCCTGTTTTGGTGTTGTAGATGGCTTGACCCCTTTCTCAACATGAGATGCAAACACAAGCCCTTTTCCTCTTTGGTACATCCTAGTCACCTCAGGTCTAGGTGCTTTAAGAACCTCCACTGGTTGGCTTGATGATCCAATCTCCATCTGCCATGTTGGCATGTTTGGATGCTAAAATAAAACACTAGTCTCATGCCATTTCAAAGTTGTCTCCATGAAAGACTCCCATGTCATGTTTCTCTATGCAAATTGATGGAAAACTACAATCTTGATCAACTATGATGAAAAATACTAGGATAGTGTTCTTTGTTTCTCACCTGTACCTTCTCGGACATTTTGACAAGGCTTCTACACAAATAATTGTACATGTTGAGAGGTTTTTGAGCTGTGAAGTGCATTAGAAGTCAGATGTGATAGGAATACAATCTATAAAACCTTCCCTCACATGTGAAAAATTTCATGACAACCTTCAATAATGGAGCATACTTCTCCAACAGGTACCTAAATGGTATGATGTGTGTATTTGTTACCCTATAGGGTGTTTTCAAGAAGGACCTGTAATGTTCAAGATATAAATTCATGCCCTTAAACTAGTATTCTCCATGATCTGGTATCCCTATAGCAAGTGAAATAACATCCACTAAAAATGTGAACTCAACCCAGCTATGATAGCACTTTCCCCTTTCAAATGAGTGGTGATCTAATCTGTCAACTGTTCATGATAACCTACTTCACACACCCTTTAGCAAAACTCTAAACAATTTACATCTTCAAAACACTACTTGATGAAGGGTGATGAATTAATTTCATTGCAGTTGGTAGGTTGATATCTAATAAGTTTTCTTCCTTTATGGTGTCTTTTCCTCTCTGGTGAAGAATCTCCTTCCATGATGATAGAAACCCTAGAAGTAGGAAAGTGAAAAAAACAGTGAGGGATGAGTGAAACGATGAAATGATGGGTATTTGGAGTTGAAATAATGGTAAGGCAAATTTTTGGAGATGGATAGGGACTGTAAGAAACTCATGAAACTTAAATGAGGTGAAATGAGGGAAAGGAGTGCTTGTGAGAAATGAAATAGAAGGAAAGCTACCCAAATTGTTAGGAATGAGCTAGGTTTTAGTTATAGGTGAGGTAATTTGATGGTTTATAGTTGGTTCAGTAGGTCAAAATGTATTTTAAACATTTATATAGGTGTAAGATGAAAGGTTTACATGTTTAGCATATCAAAACTAGACTAACCATAATTTACCCTAGCTTATAGAATGATAATTTCACCTAAAACCATAGATGAAGAAATCTTGCATTTGAATTGATATTGCTAAAGGAAAAGGTAAGAAAGGTGTTGTACTTACTTGTATGCAAGCTTAGATTAGCAAAAAACTAGGCTACAAGCTTCAATTTTGAGTTTGGGTGATTTCTGGAAGGTTTCGGGCTGCTCTGGCAGAAGTGCAGCGCAGTGTGTGGAAGCATAGCAACAAAGCACAACGCAGTGTCCGGAAGCACAATGCCGACCTCAAAAGCACAGTGCGGTCTCTCGAAGTGCAATGCCTGCAATGTTTTTGCCAATTTGGCCTAAAAACCCATGTTTTTATTGTTAATGGAGGGGAGATATCGATGAACAAAGGGAAATAGAAGGCAAATGAAGTGAGTTTGGGGCTTTTTGGGTTTTTATAGGTAATTATGATTCGTTTTTGAAAAGAAATGGGCCCCACATACCTTTTTCAAAAACTGATTTTTCACATTTAAGATTGAGCCACTTTGGATGGCTGAAACTTGAGTTGGATTTTTACATTTTGAACGTTGAAACTTCTTCTCTTGGAACCTTTGAGACTGAAATCATGAATAACTTTTGAAAATTCATCAAGCTAATGTCAAAGAGTAGCTTGCCATGATTCATTTAATGTTGGATTTACACATGATGATGATGGACCTTGAAACTGTAATGACTTAATGAAGACATGCAATTGAGTGGAATGGTGATGATGATGATTGATATAATGAAAACATTCTTTTTAATATGATACCTTCATCTGACTGAGGTAGGCAACCAACATGTGTGATTTTTCCAAAGAATGAAAACATTCCTAGACAAACTAGCCAGTGACCAAATTTTACTTTGTAAACCTAGTGACATCATAAAAGTTTACCTTGAGTCTCATGAAAGACTTGGTAAAAGCATATTTGATCACTGGTGTAAGGAGGACAAGACTGATACTAACACTATCCATCATCCAAACTCATGGGATCACCTCTCTCCATCATCCCATTAGCCTAAAATTCAAGTTGCACCCCCTCTCTAGACTGCTACAAGAAGGAAATGTAATTACTACAAGAAGATATCCTAGTGCTACAAGAGGGTTCTGAAAAGATACAAGAGGGATATCTAAGGAAAAGGAAAACCAAACATGGACCCTATGACCTTAAGAATTATTATTAAGGGTCCCCCACCATGGTTGATCATCCATCTATCACTCATCCATCCCATTTAATAAAAAAATCACTTAATTCTTCCACTCTGTCTTACCCTTGTTAAAAATGTGGAAAATTACATAGAGGCAATTATATTAATTTCTACAAGTCTACACTACCCCCTCAAGGTCCTAGAATTGTGTTTATGACTTGTTACAACTTCTCCAATCACCCCCATGAAAATGATAGACCCCATAGAAAAAGGAGGGTATTGCTACGTGAAGAAAACCTCCTCCTGTAGCAACCGATGCACACATTGCAGAAAGCACTGATCTTGTTTTTTTCTCATCAGTAGGGGGGTGATGGAAACTTATGAGGCCACTCTGAACTAGTCATATCACTCCTTGAAATAATATCCACCAATAGTAGCATCTTGGAAATAAAAAAGGTACCTGCACACACAAAAAACACAATAGTCAAATATCATGAGGAGAAATGAAGAAATACACACGAATTAAGCTAGCAAGTCAAATCCCTTGATGCGAATGATGTGGTCTAGCTCCAACATGCAAATCCCTAAATTAGTTCAATCATGAGGTAGGAATAGGTATGGAAAATTCTCACCTCCTCCATATGTGTGAATAATGAAAATGTGTAAATGTCGAGAGGAGATGTTTTAATAAGCTAGAGGTGGCCAGTTAACTTGCCCACCCTCGACTAGTAAGATAAAAGTGATGGTAAGAACTCATGCAACGTGGAGATGTCACATCAGCCGAGTTGGGATCATAAATAGTGGGAGGTAATTACGAGGAAAGAAAAAATAATTACTTTGAGTGGGGACAACGTTCCAAAAGAGGAAACCTCGTGTGACTGCAAGGTCACCAGAATGCTCCAAGCCTAAACAAAAAATGACATATTATGTACTAGGGCTCTATTTATTTTGCATAATCTCCCATTTAAAAAATAGTTTGGGAGAGGACAAGCTTGGGGTGCCATCGAGGAGTTTCAAACCCTGTTTAGCAATTTCTATAGGAAGGAGCTATAGGCAAGCCTGCAACCGCTACAAAATGGCTGAGAAACTGCTACAGGAAGATTGAGGGGGTGGAGGAAAGCCACTAAGGTTCAAATTGGTCTTCAAATTACCACCTTCATCCCATCCTACCTAAAAAAAAGTAAGTGCCACCATATCCTTCATCCACCCATCCGAATGCTTGCAAATTTAACTTCAAATTCTACAGGCAACGACAAGCTGATTGTGAAATTAAAAGGTTTTTTCGAGTGGTAGATTCATGGGAATATAGGAAATTGTCATTAATAAGGAATTTTTAACTCACTGCTTCGACTAAATTACACACTAAAGCTAGTGAAGAAGTAGCTCTCGCTCACTTGATTGAGAACATAGAGAAGAAATGGGGGGAGGATTTAACAAAAGGGAGCCCTCTGATACCAAGATAATCCACCTACACCCTCCTGTGGTAGACATATATAAAAGACACCAATGGCTAGGATTTTTCAAGTTGTTGAAAGGGTATGATGATGACCCTGTTTTGGGATATTCCATGGCCCTGAACTCACAAACATAGGAGAATTCCACCACTGTGGTGAGGGGACTAGCTATCTCACTCAACCATAAAATCATTAGTAGAGTGACAACCCTACCTCTAGGGATGAAATGGAGTAGGAAAGACAAAGGCACTAGTGTCATGGCTAAAAAGAATTTCTTCACTACCAATTAAAAGCCTCTTGATGAAAATAATGTGGTTAGGAGGGCAAGCCTACCTTATCCTTGCTATGAGGTGGCCTACCATATTCTAAAATACATCTCTTATGTGGGAAGAATGAGTGTGGTATATGCCTACCACTTTAGATTACTTCATGAACTCAAGTTCCAGGCAAAATTGCCTCTTTCTCAAAGAATTAGTGTACTATACTTCCTCGTACAGTCCATCAGGGACATGAGTCAAAAAGTGAGAGAGGGAAAACACCAACTCTTAGGCCACCATGGCCTCATTAAACTGATAGTGGTGGATACCTTGAGCAAGTTGAAAATCCCTGTGCTCTGGTCCAATTTGATAGATATGGATAAAGAAGCCTTCATTGACACACAAAACCTCACAGGAGGTGAGGCCCTAGCCTCTAGTGTTGGAGGAAAAGACGGGAAAATAGAGCAAGAAGAAGAAGGGGAAACGATAGAACAGGAAGAAGAAGTAGGGTTAGAATAAGAGGAAAGAGAAACAAAAGTAGAAAGGACAATGGAAGAACCAGAACCAGAGGTAGGAGGAGAACAAGATGAAAAAGACTAACCTCCCTAGGAGTCTAAGACTCTCTAGTGACAAACAAGACAATTAAGAGCAATCCTTCTCTAAACATGCATTATCCTATGAGAAACCAAGTGTTTTTCAATCCTACCTGAAGTCCAACGCTTGTTGTAGTAGTCTAGCCTCGTCGATCCAGATGAGCTCCTCCTTCACCTTGAAACCTGCATACACTAACAATCAAACGATTACATAACACCTGAATATTCCATAAAACAAAGCATATTCAACATATAGACCAAGGAGTATATGAAACAATTCATTAACAACAAATCATTGAGAAGAATGGACTTATTTGTATTAAGGAAACAAAAAAGAAACCATTACAACCTTAGCCTTGGTGTTGTGCAAGTTCCTCCCAGGGTCCAACAAGATTTTTCCTCTACTTTGACAAGCTCACCCACTTCCAAATGAAACAAGAAAGGATGGTAATCTCTCCTCACAAGCTTTACAATGGAAGTCCTAATTCCAGCAGCATCTACCCTTTGGAATGTTCAGCTTTCAACCTCCCCTCCTCTTGGCCCAATGCCTGTATTTATAGTGTTCTAGAGGAAGTTATTCAGTTCCAACATCGATGGGATACTCCCTCTTTTGGATGGGGTAGCTCCTCTCTTGATGGGATAAGTTCCTCTATCATAGGGATGCATGAACCATCTGGAGGCGCTCAATACACGTCAAACACTCTTCTAGAAAGCTCTAGAAGTGACCACAAGTAACTTTTTTAAGATGAAACTCGCGCCTTTTGACCTTTACAGGAGTACGCACCCATCCCTTGACTTACAAAGTGTACAAGTACACAGGTACAATGAGCTTGGGATGCATACACGCAGGCAAGGTAGAGAGAACCTGTGTACCCAGAGATAAACATGATTTTTAATGACTTTCTCTCTTTTTTGAAGTTTGACACGGAGAGCATAGGTATAAGGCTTGACAAGGAGGATAATATGACTATTGATGGAGCCATATTAGCTGCAGATAGTCATGGTGACAAATTTCAGTGTAACACATCCTGAGTCAGGATGTCTTTGACAACTGCATTTGGTACATAGGCTATCACATGAGAGTATAATATGTAAACTCTGAAGTCTTTAATGGCTTTAACAAGCGCAAAATCTTGTTTTTCCATGATCTTGTATTTCAGTGATGTATCTCGAGTGCTTTACTAAAAAAGGTGATAGGTTTTTCACATCCTTGGTCATCCTTTTGTAATAAAACAGTTGTTATAGTGTGCTCTGAGGCAAAAGAAAAAATTATGAAGTCTCTATCAAATTGGGGACTTGTAAGGACTGGTGTTCTGGTTAAAGCCATTTTGATTTCTTCAAATGCTTGTTTGGCTTCTACTATCCATTTTATACTTGAATCCTTTTTTAACATATTATTAAGTAATCTAATGAGTTCTACTAGGTTAGATATGAATCTTCTCAAAAACTTTATCTTCCCTAAAAAAGCTTGAAGCTATTTGATATTTCTCAGAGGAGGTATTTGTGAAATTGCCTCTATTCTGGTTGGGTCAATTCGAATGCCCTCCTTTGAAATGATATGACCTAAACATTTACCTTATTCCAGGCCAAAAAAGGATTTCTTCGGATATAATGAAATACCATATTTTCTGCATTTTAAGAATATTTGTCTGAGATGGTCCAAATGTTGTTGATCTAATTTAGAAAAAAATAGTTAGGTCATCCACATATATAACAAGAAAATCATGAACTTCTTTAGCAAATGCAATGTCCATTTCCCTTTGGAAAGTAGCTCCTGCATTTTTAAGTCCAAATGGAATTTTAATATACATAAATGTGCCCCATGGTGTTGTAAAGGAAGTTTTTTCTTGGTCATCAGGATGAACCAAAATTTGGTTATACCCTGAAAACCCATCTAGAAGAGAAATTCTAGAAGAACCTACTACCCTTTGCAAAATATAGTCCATCTGAGATAAAGGATAGCTATCTTTAAGGGAAACCTTATTCATATTTCTTAGATCTACACATAATCTTATTTCCCCAGTTTTCTTCCTAGTAGGTACTAAGTTAGATACCCACTCTAAAAATATTATAGGTGCAATAATCCCTGCTTCATACATACATTTAATTTCTTTTTCAATCAATGGTAGTAATACAGGGTTGATTCCCCTGAGTTTTTGTTTGAAAGGCTTTTGGTCTTCTTTAAGAGGTATAATATGTTGAATTATTGAGGTTTCATATGATTTCAAATCCTCATAACTCCAGGAAAAAAAATATTGGAATTATCTCATAAGTTCAACATATTTTATTTTTTGATCAGGTGGTAAAGACTTTGATAGTTTTATCATCTTTGGATTGTCTTCCGTTCCTAAATTATATTCTTCAATGTCTGCCTTTAATGGTTCCATATTTGGGTTCTTAGGAATATCATTGGAATCAAAGAGGTCTTCTAGAAGAGTTAATCCTTTAGGCACATGATTGTCTTTTAGGTGAATGACTTCTGTTTCTTCTTCAATTATCTCATCATGGTCCATTTGTTTTAGGTCTTGAACTTCTTTTCTAGTAAATTTTGTGGGATGGAGAATTTGAATTGAACTTTCCTCTAACGTGTTGGTATCTACCTCATCTATGTGTTTATAGTTACTGTCTATATCAACATCTATGTAATTGTGAGAAAATTCATTGTCTAGAGTTAAAAAATTATTAATCTTCTCATCACTTTCGAAAAATTGCCAATTCTTCAAATTGTCAGGGATAGCTAGTCTATGTTTAATTTCAGCAGTAAACTGATGATTAGGTTCGAAAGGTAATTTGCAGGTGCTAGAAAACATGGCCAGACTATGATCATGTAAGTTGTGTTTTCTAGGCAATACAACAAGCTTAGTTTCCATAAAAGTATTAAGAATCTCTATGACTGTTCCTCTATAGTATCATAATCTAGGATCCCTAGTCAAATACTTCCTTTTGATCTGTTTAATGATTAATTCTGAATCTCCTATGACATAAACCCTAATTGCTCCTAATGATTTGACAAGTTTAAGTCCTAGCAAGAGAGCTTCATAATCTGCCATATTATTGGTGCACTTAAAATTTAACCTGTAGGCATGGCCTTCAGCATGGTTGTTTTCTAAGTTGTGCACCCAAACTCCTGCCTCGACCCCTAAGTTTTTGACTGTGCCATCAAATTCTAAATGCTAAAGAATTTCATGCACATAGTCAGTGTCAGGGGTAGTGGGAATTTGTTTAACAAGGGGATTTGTTTTTTTTTTCTCATATGATTTTCCTTTGTTGCCTGAATTGTCATTGGTGTCTGAAATTTCCTGAATATGAAGACTTGATTTTCCTTTTTTAATTTCTTTTGGTTTTCCTGTTAAAAATTTTTCACTATTGGCAGGATTGGTTTCAGCATTGCATAGAATGAATGAATCCATATCAGAGTGTACTGAGTAGATGGGGAAATTTTGTGGTTTTTCCTGACTACTTACTATGTATTTCATCAATATTTCTTTGTATAGCCTCTTAGGTTGGCCGAAAAATGAGATAGTAGCATAAGACATGTCCAATTGAAGCAATCCTTGAAGCTTGGCACCCCAAGACATCAATAATAACATTCCATATTTTGGTGGTATATCTACTACTACTATATCCATTAGGATTGTTTTTGCAGGGTATTGAACTAAAGAAACACACAAGTCTTTCATCAACCCTAAACATCTCACTTGACTAGAATCAAAAGAAAAGAGGTCTTTGTATCGTCGAGTGATGTCTGGGTCTAATTTCTCCATAACAGACTTGGTTATTAAGTTATGAGATGCCCTAGAGTCAAACATGGCATTGCAAAGGATTTTATCATGTATATTAGAGCTCACATAGAAGGGAGGAATATTGCCTTCTAAATGTTTTCCATTCACTTCAGGGCCAAAGATTAATTCTGGTTGATCATCAAAAACATTAACTGAGTCTTCAGTTCTAGTGAGTTTAAGTGATCTATTAATTTGAATTCGGTAGGCATCATGTTTAACTAATTCAGACAATGGAACATCAATATTTACTTTTCCTATTTTTGTTTCCAGATTGAAGGGTTTTTCTGTTCGGGCTTTTATGTTTTGAGCAGTGGGATTCTCTCTGTTTTTTGTATTTGTCTCATTTTCAGGAGTGGGGTTAAGATTTACAGTTTCTCCTAAATTGTCTTCTAGAGGTTCTTCTACAGTTCCCTTAGAAGTAAGGGGAGTGGAAGAGTATCTATTATTTGGCTGATTATCATAAGCATCTATTATTACTGTATTAGAAGGGTTATTGTTTGTTCTAGACAAAATTTGTACAGGTGTATTAGCTGCTTTACCTTTGATAGGTTGTTTTGGACCTTTCTATTTGTTGGCTTCAGGAACATCAATTCTTCTACTCCTTAAGTTATACTGCTTGTGCTCTTCGTAGATAGCTGTGTCATATCCCTCCCTAAAGTCAAATGATTCTCCTGACTGACTTTAAAATTGTTTGAGATTGTGAGCCTCTTGATCATCTTGAGATAGGAAAACTTCTCCTTCATTGTTAAGTCCCATCAAATTTATCTGAGTATCTTCTTGGGGACCCTCAGAGCTGGAAGCTTCCACATAATTCTCCTGGAAAGGGGGTCTAAATTTTTGATCTGGACTAGTCTTCGTAGGGTTTTAGTTTTGGTTTTTTCGGAAATTAGGATTCCTCCCTGTGTTGGTTGGCTAACCATCCCAAGGGGATTTTCTTTCTATTGTTTCCACTCTACCTCCTAGTCTTTCCATACCTTTAATTATAGCATCTAGTTTCTGTTCAATAGGTGAAGTTTCTTCTTTCACTGGTATCCTTCTTTTGCTCCTAACCTTGGCACGTATGGACATCAGGTTAGCTTCAACACTAACATCTATACTTTACATATTTTCCAAGGCTTAAGGGCTTGTTCCCTTAGCTAAAAATCCATATCAGAATCAAATCCATCAAGGAGTTTGATTAGGGCCAAATCAGGTGGGCGTCTGAGGTTTTGAGGAATGGCATTGTAGACAGTGTTGAACCTAGTGTAGTAATCCTGCACAGTTTCCTGTGTTCCTCTCTTAAGGTTCTCATACTCGAATAATATCTGCAAAGGATCTTTCCTCTTATCCCAACAATTCAAGAATTGTGTATAAATGGTTTCTAGGCTATCTATGTTGCTTGCTCTTAGAGCTCTAAACTAGGTTCTGACTTCCCTAGTTAGACTCTGAACAAATATCCTCATTCTTACATCATTAACATCTATCTCATATATTTCAAAGTAGTCAGTCATTTTTTTGGTATGTTTTTAAGCTGTGTAGTTACCAGTACCATTGAATAGAGTGATTTTACTTTGGTAGTCTTGAGGCATGGTAGTTAAATTGGCTAGTAGAACCAGGGGGGTGTACCTATTTTCCATGGCTGTAGGAGATGATGGAACAATAGTTGGGGTAGGGGTAATAATGGAAATTTGGGTTGTGGATGGAGGGTTAGAAGGAGGGGTCTATGGTGGGGTGGTTTGGGTTTGAGATGTATGAGGGAATGGTGAGGAACTTGTAGAAGAAGATTTGATTATAGAGGGATTAGGTGTCCCTTCAAAAGTAAGCTCAGATTGTATTGAACTCTGTAAATATCTGTTAATCGAAGAACTGACAGCTTCAAACTGTAATTCTTCAATAAACACTAGGTCTAGAACCAAGTCAATTAATTCAGAGTCAGAAAATGTTCTAAAAAAAAGGTCTCAAATTTCTCATCAAAGGCTTCATCCTCAAGATAAATCCACCTAACAGGGTGGGATCTTGATATGTAGATGGGCTGAGAACTAGTAGTACTTTCTTGAATTTCCTGTTTCCTAAGAATTTTGGGGCTCAAATTGGGGTTCTCAAGCACTAGTGGTGGATTTGGATCAGCATTCGACCAAGTGTAACGAGTTCTTTCTGAAGCAAGATTTCTTGGTTTTTGATTTTCTAAATTAATATCAATAAGAACTTCTATTTCTTTAAGATGCTTCAGATTTGAATTTAACATTCCTAAAGATTTGTTTGACTGAGGAACTGGTTCATGTTTAGTTTATAAACTAAACCAAATATTGACTGAAGCAGCATTGATCTACTTATGCACTTGCAGAGCAAGAGTAGTTTGAAGGCTACCTGGCTAACTTCAGGCTCCATCTATAGTTTATAAAGTAAACAACAATAACAACAAAATGTTGATTCCCCAGTGGAGTTGCCACTATGTTATCACTCAGATTTTCCTAGAAGTTATAAGAAGAGGAAAGGGGTCTGAGGTAACCACAAACAAACTTTTGGGTATAGAATCTAGCCAATATGTACCTAGAGAGGGCTCTCTCTTTAAGTTTTAGTTTTGTTTTATAAGGTTTTAGGCTAGTTATGAAAGCTCTGGGATTTTGAGTGGGTTGGGTGGTGAAATTCAATAGCAGATGGGTATAACTAAATATTCCAGGCCATTGGGCTAATGGAGTCAAAAGAAGATGGCTCAACTGGATTTGGTTTCTCAGCAAAGGGTGGCTTCACAGGGCAAGATAGCTAAATAGGCAGCAAATGATAACTTGAAAGGATGAGATGGGCTCAAAATAGAAGAAGGGAAATTAAGGATCCTTCTACATGTCTTGAGAAGAGGGAATTTGGATGATCACCAGTAAAAAGCAATTAATAATTTTTTTACTAAATGGTTTAATTGATAAACTAAGAAGTAGGAGCAAGTAAGAGTTCCTTGCCCATCATAGTTTAGAGGAAAACATTAAGAATACAAATGATTGAAAATAGTTTGCACTTAAGCACTTTCTGAATTATGATTTTTCATTTTAATATTCAGATATGGAACATAATTGAGATATTAAACAAGACAACAATAGCACATGAGTTATAAAATACTTATTTGTTTGATGTATTACACTTGAATCTTGTGAAAAATCCTTTGTATCAATCCTATATCTAGCCAACCATGCAAAATTTGGTCCAACAACACTTTATTCCAAAGTAATCAATTTTACAACAATGTCTAAGAATCCACCCTCAATACTCTGAATGAGGGAGTATTTATACAAAACAATTTACAATAAAATATCTCTTAACAAAGAGATATATATTCTAGGGTTACTAACTATAAGTTACATGAAAATATAGACAGATGGTCTGGTAGATAGAAGATAAAGTAAACTGATGGCTTGCTGTCCTTGTTTCTGTGAATGAGCTAGAGGTAGGCCTTAAGATGACTCTTCTTCTTGTATCCCTTGTAAAGTTGTGTTGGTTCTTCTGCTTTTCACTTTCTCATTGATAAAATTTGACCTATTTTGATACTCTTTATCTGTTTGATCCTTGTTCATCCTCTTTTTCCGTCATTGACTGTAGTAAATAATCCAAATTTACTTGTTTAACAAGGATAAATTACAAAATGTCTAGCATTTCGTCCCACCATTTTTCCTATGGTATTCTGGTCCTTTGAAGATTTTTGAGGATTTCATCAGTCTCGGTGTACTTGAAAAAAGTAGGCTGAACTAGAAACAAACGCTTTAACTCATTCTCAACATAGAAAAGGTTCTCTAGACTGTCATAGAGAACTCTGCTTGTGGGCAGTGCCTTTGGTGCTAATGTACTGGTTGATGAAATTTCCTAGCTATCTGCATATTGATCCAATTTGTCAACATAATCTATATGCCTCATTAATTTATTATTGATAACTAAAGGACTAGATAGCCCCTTGTTCTACAAAATATTGAATTTATCTATAAAAGAATTAATCTGCTACTGCATGTTTTGGCATCTTCTTTCCAAGTTTTGCATCAGAGACCTTTCAGTAAATACCGTCTTGACTTCTAGAATAGTCCCTGTTCTGTCTTCAATGGCAATTTCCTCCAGCTGATACTTATTCTTACTGTTCAAAAAATTTATAAGCCTGGTGGCTTCCTCAGGCATCCTTCATAATTCTTCCTTTGTCCTTCGAATTTCTTCAAGTGCTACCTTTACTAAATCAATATCTTAAAATATTATTTGTATTGATGGCCAAACATCATTTATTGACTGAGTGATGTTGGCCCAAAGAATCTTTTTTATGTCTGCCAAGGGCTTGTCAAATGTGAGGTCTTTTTCTAATGATTTCACCTTTTGTTCTAACCCTTTATTTTCCCTCACCTTTTCTGAAAAATTTATCCTTGAAAGGTCATATCTCTGTTCTAAGGTACCATATTGTTCTTTTTTCTTTTGCAACTCTAAAACTTGGAGTTGCATCTCCTCCACTGATTTTTATTAATTCTTCTGTACTTAGACCTAAAGTTCCTACAGGTGTTGTTCATGTACCTACACCTGTGAGTGCTTCAGCTATGGCCATAGGGACATTGGGTGCCAGAGTTATTTCCAGTGTTGAAGGGACTGCAGTGGAGACCACGGGGATCACATATAGTGGTTGGGAGGTCAACTCCCCCTACTTGGCTTTGAGTGATCTTTCTAACTCTTGCTCAGTCTCCTTCAGTTGTTCATTAAGCTATAGGACCAACTCCATAAGCTCCTCTTCAGACTTTTTTTAATAATTTCTGTAGTTTGTGGATGTCTGGATGGGGGTAATTTTAGATGCTTTCTTAAGGCAGTTATGTCTTCATTTTTTTTCTTTATCAAGTCTTTTGTAGCCTTTACATCCTTTGGATTATGTCCCAATCCAATTACTAACTCTTCCAAAGTATTAATTTTGTTATCCTTAGCCTGTGAGGAGGCTCTCTCCAGTTGTAATTGGGCAGTTGTATTATTTAGAGAATTCTCTAATCTTTGGGCCATCATGGGCTTACCAGTCAAATTTGAATATAGAATTTCCCTTGTTTCCCTGTGTAGCTCAATTTGATTCAAGGGATGAATATCTTTGTCCATGACCTCAAAATTGGTTTGAAGATACTCTACAGCTGTTTGAGGTTTTTGTACTTTAGGTTTGAAGAAGCTCATTTCCATTTTTCCCTCTTTGATGTCATAGCTGACATCAACTTGTTTTGATTAGAGGGAGCCATTTTCAAGTATTTATTATAGACCTGGATTCTGAATGGCTCATTCCTAGCTTTGATTTCCTTGAATTTCTTTTTAAAATCCAAGTTCTCACTTCTTGGAGGTTTGAAGGATGATACTTCAGTGCTTTGTTGTCTCCCTAGCTCTTGTCTCTGTGAGCTAGAAGGTGACCCACCTATTGGGAAATTCTAGTGACTGTCTACACCTTCTTTTCTTTGATCGTCCATGGTTTCTTAAAAAATTTCTTCTTCTGAATGAGGATTTAGCCTGTGCCTTTTAGCACCAAGTTGATTTGATATGCCACTAGTAGGGGAAACTACTTCCCTGTCTCTCTTTTTGTTCCTTTCCTCGTTCAGAGGAGTTTGCAAAATTGGAGGCTCTTCTACATTGACTTGAGCTAGGTGAGCCTATGTTTGAGCCCATGCTTGAGAAGTTTCGGGCTACTTGGACATGATTGATTGTTCTGTTGCTTGGGTGCTAGTCTCTAGCCCCTTTCCCTTAGATGTTCCTATAAGTGGTGTGTTGGTGTCCTGTGAGTGCTTCTAGGAGGTTTTAGCTATAGAGGCATTGATCTTTGATGCTAACCTTTGAGATGTTTCAAATTTTACCTATCCAAAAGAAACTAGGTCAAGTGTTTTTTCAAGATCCTTCATCACATTTTCTATATTGACATGTTCAGCATCAATTTCCACTAAGGTAGATTCCTTCCATTTATCCATATTAGAAAATTGTTCAATTTCGGAAATTCTCTGATGTATGTAAGGTGATAGTCTATTTTTCATCCTTCTATCATAGATGAAGCTATGGGGATCATAAGGAAACCAACTAAAACTTTTGTGTAGTTTAAGCTGATCTTCTAGAATTTTCTATGCTTCTCTCCATGCTTCCCTAGTGTTACAGATGAAAGGACCTAGTTGACTCCTGATTCTGAATTGTGCTTTCTTTCCGGCGTTGTGAAAGTGAACCAAGTCTAAATTTATCATTTGTTTGTAATATTCCAATGCAAATAGTCTCATTGGAACATATCTGGGTAGTTTAAATGGGGAAAGCTCACATCCATATATTCCGATTTCTGTATGGTTCTGGTAAAAATACCACTCACCCACTCTGTATTGTTTAGAGAGGTGGAGGATCTTCTTGATATCATCACTAATTCTAGGATGTGAAACTCCTATCAGCAAGGCAATTGCTGGGTGTACAAATTGATCAATGAACTCATTATAAGAATAAGTGTTGGAATAAGATTGATGGAAGATGGAGGTCCAAAAGATGGCAGACCTTGGAATACCCTTAATATCTAATTTCATGACAGGGAATGGGAACTGATCTGACTGATAATAGAGAATGAGGTGATATTGAAAGGTGGAAAACTTGAAGAGCCTTTCCTTCTCTAGTATTGTGAACTAGTCATGAATTTTGTCAGCAACGAATGAGGCATAGTCATACTTGACAGTAGGGGGTTGTCTAGGAGTAAAGATAGACATCAACACTAGGGTTAATTCATCTACATATTCACTAGATATTGAATCCCATGACTGCAGATATCATATCAACTATGATTTTACCTAAATCAGTGAAGAAAACTTGCATATAAGGAGGTGGGTCCTTGGTTTGATATTGCTTTAGTATGCAGGCCTGGCATAGGCGATAAAGTTCAGATTGGGACAATTTAGCTGATTGCTCAAGTAAATGTCAAATTGAAATGGGGGTGAGGGCTTGGCTGGAGTGAAATTGCAACATCCCATTGATTGATTCAGTAGTTATTCGGAAAATGGCTATTTGGTTGGTGGACATAACTTCTCTATGGTTGGGGTCATAATTGGGATGGCAATGATGGATAATGTCAGGGAAAACATGGACAGAGGGAAGAAAGTATATGGGAAGATTGGATTCCCATAGTCCTATGATCTCACAACTATTCAAGTAGTTATCCCGACATTGACAAAAGACTTTCAGGTGATTTTTATCAGTGGTTAAGTCTTTTATCTGAAAGTCCTTATCTGCGAGAGGCAGATAGTCTAACTCTCAATGCGGAGCATTAATGGGTGCAACATTCAAAGCTATCAGGGTTTCCATTTCTGTTCTTATGGATTCAGAAAGGGAACTAATGTTTTCTTTGTGAAATGGGCAAAGCAGAAGGTTGAGGGAACTTAAATGACAAAAGTAATAACTAAATTATAATGAATTTGGGCTTTTTCGTCAATTTATAGTGGAAAACAAGTATTTGAAAGGTTTATCAGGGAATTGGATAAATACCTATTTTTAGGGGACAAGCGACGAAATGCAGGTACTGGGTGTGACTGGAATCTCTGGGCTACGTCGGTTGCGAAGTTTGGAGCAAGTTGGTGGCTGGAAAATCAAACTAGTTAACCTCGACATCTTTGCATGGGCATACAGGTTTGCAGAATAATACAATGAAAATGACTTGTTTGTTTTATTTACAAAGTCAAACTTGGCGGGATTTAGGATTCGGATGGCTGGAACCATTGATAAATGACATGATTTTTTGTCATTAGTGGGAAGGAGGTAAATGGTTTGTATCACACCACTCATGGGCAGATGGCAGTATGTTGCATTGGGCCAGCGATTCCATAGAAAAAGCGATGCATGGCAAGGTACTGTGTACAAAACTGCTTTGTCATCGCATGCTAAAATGCGGTCACAAAGGGCTGTGCGATATGCATTATGGCCGTCAAATGTGGGAGACATGATCGGACGGTGGACGAGGGGTATGAAGTGACAGGGGTTTAGTGTAAGCAGACCCCGATATAATTAAGTTTTATTTAATCACATCGGGGTGGCAGGATTGGCTGGTGAGGTTATTAATTAACCATGAGGGTTAATTCATCCCATTTTTAATCGGCCAAGGGTCGGGGCTGTTAATTAGTTACTGATTAACTAATTAATCCCATATTAGAATGTATAACTGTTATAATTAACCAGGGGTGGGATATAAAGTATTTTTAGGATTATTTACGTAAGTAAAGAAATACGGGAGAGGGTAAATTTTATAGGGGATTTATATAATATAAGTTAGTAGTTAATATGACATTTTGAAATGAAATCGCTAAGTATAAAACATTTTAAGTGTGTATTTAAACTTAGGGTAAAGTGAAACAAGGGTTTTGGGTGGAAATTTTTGTAATTTCCCTAAGTAAAATAGGATTTTACTTAGAAAAAACTTATGAAGAGGAATGAATGATTTTCATGAAGGGGTATGATGATTTAATGAATGATTTAAGTACTTAGGCTTTATAAATTATTGTGCCGAGGGTCCGGTCCCTCCAGAAGTCAGAAAAATGCTCTCAGCCCCTTTAACTTTGTAAATGCTTTTAGTACTTAGGGGAAGTTAGTGAAATTTAAGGTGAAAATGGATGGGAAAATTAATTAATCTGACTTTGTTTCTTTGATGTGCTGTATCCAATGTAAGTTGTGCTTTGTCCAAGTGATGAAAGCAACATATTTAAGCATTGAACTTTAACCACTCACCACACATTTGTTCTACAACCATCATCTACTTACCCTACCTACTTTATCCTAGCATTTTCACTTCTTTATTAGGGTGCGCTTAGACTGGTAAACCCTTTTCTCACTTTATTTTCTTTGACATAATGATATCTATCTAAATCTACACTTATTACATCCAAGGGCTCAGATTAAACTGTTGAGCTCCTTTTTCACTCTACTTTCTACTTATCTGTCAAGATTACACTGTTTGGTCAGATATTTATTCTCTATTTCTACAACGTGAAATTGAAAAATGAACTAGTCAAGCTTAAAATATTTGACTATTCATGAATTGTTGCATAGGTGAAAAATGGCACATAATCCATTTATTACATAAAAGTAAAAAGTAGTGGCATTTTGACTTGCACACTTTCCTGGTCTTTCTTTCGTTTGGGGTTCCAATGTGATAATTCTTTGATAGGATGACACTTGTTCATCATCCTCACGTACAAAAATATCTACCTATGATAATCCATCAAATTGAGTTGGATTTCTTACATTAATCACAATCTAATGCACCATCTTCATGATATGAGTGCATCATCTGGTGTTCACCCTATGTAATTGATTTTTCAAATCCTCCAGAGCCTCTGAGTCAGATGCATAGGACCCAATGCTGCACCAACTCAACACTTTGTCCGATGTGGGGTTTATGTAATAATCATGTTGAGACATAACATTGTATATATTATCTAAATATTTGTGACTAATTTCACCCTTCATGGGTTTTGTAAATCTATCCCCTTCTTGTGGATATAAATGTGCAAATAACTCAAACATCTGGACCTTTAAAAAGCATTTGTCTTCTTTTTAAATTAATGATTACCTAGTTATTGGTGGCCCTATCAATCCAAAAAAGAGATAAATAAGGATCGATATTGTCCACAATTTCAATGACCTTGAATTCAGTTGTGCTTACGACACTATTGATATCCACTAGGAATCCTTTCAACTATCAAATTGGGAAAATTTGAAGGTGATTGGCAAACATGAGTTGAATTTGAGACCATGTTAACTTAAACTTCCCCATAATTTCCCAAGTACCCTTTGGAAAGATATTTACATATGAACCCAAATCTAGAATAATATTATCCTTCACATACTCACCTATCTCCACCTCAAATAAAAATTATTTTTTGGTTCCTTTTCTATGAGCCAACTGATTCACAACCCTTCGAGACGGCTTCCCAATCACCTCCTCCACTATCCTAGTACATTTTTATACCAAACATCATAACTTATGCAAGGCTTTCAAATTGTTAACCAACTACATGCATCTATATAATAGGCTCTTGAATGGATCCACCATGTTTCTTTGCTCCCTACCTATAGTGGAGTCAAATATCTCTAGCATAGTAGATTCGTGTCTGGGATTTGACCTATCCCATTCCTCCGCGACCATGTCTCACTGACCCTCCTTATAAGTATGCTTATCCTTGATGTGTTAAAACCTTAAGGGTGGTTTAGGATCTTTCCTTATCCGTTGGGGTTGTTGTTTCTGAGATTCTATAGCATAAGCTCACATCTTAGCACCTCCTTATGATATTTACACCAACCCACCACTTGGTTATGCACAACTCAATAGTTATGACTTGGATGTTTGGTCCCTTATTTTCCTACCACCTAGAAATTAAATGACCACAACTCTTCATCGAATGATTAAAGGAGTTATAGTAAATACATGTACAACATGGGTTAGTGTAATTGCAAACTAGTTGCACCTGTTGTCTGCAATTATAATAGATTATGGTATTATGTCCACAACCGAATCCTCCTCTTCCTCTACCTAGCCCTCCAGGTCCTCTAGATCCCATTTAATGTATTCATCCTTGGAGGCTGTATTGTCCACCTTGAGCATACCATGGCTGATTAAGTCCACTCACTTTAACCTCTTCCCCTTCCAGTCCTTGCAATCTAAAGGAGATAAACTTTTGGTTATGTATTAGCTCGAGTGTTCAGCAACGTTTAATGTCATGCCCAACTGATTTACAAATTGCATAGAACAACGTCCATGTTGTAGCCTCATATGTTTGCATCATTGGGAAAATCGAGGGTATATTGCCCCATATCCTGCAAATTTCACACTACATTCCCCTGCCCTATGGAAGAGGATTTGTGGCACTGGTGGCCATATAATGAGTTAACAATTTTCATTCATTCCTATGGTGATCCTTATTCTAACAATTATTACAACATGCTTCCTCCTGCTTTTCCTTCACCTTTGACAAGCTCTAGATTTGCGAGGCCACCATAGCTAATTGAGACTACATGTTTTCTTGAGGGGCCCTGACCCAGGTTCAAAGTTAGTTGCGCCAACCAAAAAAACCCTAAATTGCTAGCACTTTTAGAGAAAAACCCGCATAACGCAAGTTGCAGTCTCACTTGAAGCAATATTGGGGGATAAAATAATTAGGTTTCTACATCCAAAGGTCTGTGTGATGGGTTCCTATGACTTCTAGGGCTTAGTTTTGTCTTTGTGAACCCTAACCCTTTTGGAATAGTAAATATTATACAAAATAATTATATATTCGTGAAGGTCATTGCTTAATCATAACATGCATAATTTATACTGATCTACCACTTTCGTGCATTAGATAAAAAATTATTCATACAATTCCAAATATAGACTGAAAACACATAAATTATAGAAATAAATATAGATAAGCATATACACAAAATATGAATCAAAAATGTCTTTATTAGATGAGATATTTCAAAATACAAACTCTCCTTTCCTACGCACTCATCTGTAGGGGCCCATGCACTTAGCCTATGAACTTACCAATGTCCTTGCGCACTCAGCTGCAGGAGCCTTCCCATTCGCCTAAGTATAGGAAGGAGAATTTCCTACCTTACCTTTCTTGCCCAAAACAATACTCTTCTATTCTTTTATGATCTCCTAGACTGGCTATGACTCTCCTATTTATATTCTTTCTTTTTACAATACCATGGTCCACAAACCATGGGCGAGTCTCAAAACCTTCTAAACACCTAACAACCTAAGGGACTAGAGCCCCTTTGACTCTTACTATTTTTGCGCTCTACTTTGAAAAATTATGGAAACTTTACATTTTTACAAAAGGGAAATACAAAATTTAACCCGAGTGACCCCGTCCCAACACTACACCTTTGCCATCCCTCCTGTCTTACTTCCTCTCGCTGGAAATGCCTCTAGATTTAGTACCAGTTCCAAGGCTTCTGACTATGTACCAATCTTCTTCTGAGTCAACGATATTCTAATATATGGCAGAAAACCAACAATAAACAATTCCTTGTGCTGCGCATTCGGAATTTACAATGTCAACCTACCCTTCAACACCTTGAATCGTTGGTCAAAATCCCACACTGATTCTCCTAGAATTTACCTAATCTCCTAGAGTTTTATTATGCATTGTGACTCTAATTTAGGATTTTGGAATTCCTTAACTAGGGCTTGCTTAATATCCACCAGGGTCTTATTTTATCTAGCCATCGTCACACCCTTATATTTCATGTGCTACATCAACGCATAATCCTTGAATGTGGATTCCAATTGCACAATATTGGTGGCTTCATCTTCGACCTGCTCAGTTGTCCAAACGACTTCACACACAAACAAATTTTTTTCTAGGTATTCTATCCCAACACCATGAAACATAGGCATTCTTATATCTACAACCACCATTGTAGTATGCTCGGTACTCCCAAACAATGTACTTCTCCCTACACTTGTAGTACTACTAAAATTATGTGCACTTGTCTACACACAACTTTGAATTTGAATATTTGGTATCACTCCTCTTATGTATTTACCAACTCCATCACTAATACTATCTCATCCTCCTCGATGTGGGTAACCTCCTACGGTACTTGAATGAGTGCGTTGAGTAATTACCTCTTGATTTCTAGAGACACAAGGGGTGGTGTGTTCAACCTTGGTGATGATCTTGTCTTCTTGTTCTGACTCTGAGTCCTCCATAGTGTGTGGCTTTATTTATTCTTGTTCTCCTTCCTCTATATGTGGCATACCAAACTATATCCCTTCATAGATCTTATCGCTGGCACTGCTTCACGTCCTATGATGACTTCTCCTAGGCCCTCACTCTAGGCTCCTTCCTCTAATAGGTACCAACATTTACCAGCCTCCTCCCACATCACACAATCGATATATTATTCCACTCCTCAATATGCCCTCCTCATAATCCTCTTGTTCCATTCTTCTCCCTTTCATTATTATGCGCAACTCAGGATCCACCGACACCTTCTACTACCACCTGCTTTTCTTTTTTGTCTGTTATCCCTCATAACAACTCCTAGGCTTCCTCTCCTACCCCATCTATGCAAGCTTCCTACACACTCATGGTGTCATATTCCAATAAAAGAACATGGATTTCATACAAAAACATATTTTTCAATAAGGACAATGACCTTATAAATCTACCCCTAAGCCCTTTAAGAAAATTACACTCTGTCATAGCATACGATACAATCGATTCTATTGCAAACTCCACAATATAACATTATAGCACCAACTAAATCTAGCAACAAAAAACAAGTAAAATTTTGTTGCTTGCCTTTTCTAGCTGATGTACTTTTTTCGACATTCATCTACTTGGTTGGTCATGCATATATGTTGATTTCTATTCTTTAACCACTAGACCCATGCGGTGAAAAAATTGAGGAGTTCTCTGAATAAGGTTTCATGTAAATCAATATACACATACTTCTATAGCCACTGTTTTAGATTTTGATCTTTGTCTCTGATTTCTATCTCTTCAAACTCATGCACCTTCATCTCAAGCCAATGAGTGATCTCCTTTCTATCAGGATTCCATGGCTTCCACATCCTCAGAAGACAATCTCATCAGGAAACCATGCTAGTCCTGACAACAAAACCATTTTTTGGTGGAAAAGATGTTGATATACCTAATATTTGCAACAAAGTTTCCAACAAAGCCTTGTTTAGCATCAACCCTTTCGACATACCCACAAAGTGAGTGAAGTCTCACCAAAAACACTAATGGGTTACTATCTTAAGTATATTTCAGTAGTCGGATGGGATTGTGTTAAACCTCTAAGTCATAACTCCTATTTTATACACCCTAAAATATTTTGCTATTAGTTGGCACTGCACTTTGCTACACTGTGCTTGGTGCCAAGCATAAACTCCCTTAGCCATTGCACAAACTAGTCATGACTAGGCATCACACAACATGACTTTGTGAACTTTCAACACATTAATCAATGACTGGAAATCCCACAGCTAGTGTTTATAGGTCACATCGACCCTTGACTCTACCCATTCCATTCATATAATAACTATGACTACTTGACCGAGCTTAATGGCCACAACATTACAAGAACAAGCGTGCATATCATTAACATATGCTACCATCACAAAGCTAAACTACAAAATAAACATTTTGATTAATTAATAGATTGAGAAACATTAAACCTTGCTATCATCGGGCCTTGAGTCACCAGCAAAACCTAGGTTCAACATACATATATTTCCATATCATGTATGTTGTAACAAGGTCCATCAAAACAATCACACAGGAATGAAGAATAAGGGAGATAATGCAAAACATTGTGGTTAATATTCATAATGATTACACGAACATGTTTAACATCGAGAATACCATTCCATATATATATTATCAGAGAAGGGGGAAAAATACCCAGAAATACATAGATCGGGTTTTTCACCCTTCATGATTTTACAATGATTTTTTTTAATATATACCAAACCAACCACAATAACCAAACACTAGAATATAAACTGACTATGACTCGCAAGACACCAATAGACTAGCAACCCATTGGCCACCAATAATACATCTTTCATATGATAGTGTTTAGCCCAACCCTTGCTTGGTCTTGGAGAGAACATTTTGTGATGCTCTAATATCACTCTCAAAATCTTTGTTCTTCCTGCCTCTTCAACCAGACAGACCCTTTATCCATTAATATAATTTCCTACCACTCGTTGAGTTGTCCCATGTGTTCCCTAACATCCTCAAAATATCCTCCATATGGCTTTGGATCCACTCTGCCTAGTGTTTTCTACTTCAAAATATCCATAATTTTCTAATGTCCACAAATTTCTTGGTAATATTTCTCCTCTTTCAAAATCCCAACGGTCATGAGCCCCTATCCATGTCCCTTTATTCCCTCCACTTCTATCTTATGACTATGCGACATCTTCCTTCGTCGTGCCCCGTCGTGCCCCAACCTTAGCACCAACCCCCTGTGGTGGTTCCCTTCCACATGCTAGCCCTCTACCATGCTTCTATCTCTTGTGAAAACCCTCTGCTACATGATATCATATCTACCTTCTTGCTCCTCACTCCCGTTGCACGAACTTGCTTATACTAATTTGTTTCAAAACATTTCTGGGTCCTATTATCAACTCTCTCCAAATATATCTTGAGGAATTTTCCTAAAGTGTTTCCAATTCCCTCTAAATCCTCATGGTGCTAGAAAGGGTGAGAAATATTACACATCCTTACCCATATGGGCTTTTTGGGGACCACCAAGGTATGGGCATCAAATCTTGGAAACCAAGGGGTAATAAATAGACTCGCAATTCCCCAAAACCATGAACGCTTATTTAGAGAATAATCCAAATCCTTCTAGATGTCAAATTTCTATGATAAAAAATCATTTATAACGCAGATGAATGTTGAAATTTGGTGTCCAATTAGAGAAGACCCATTGCTGAAGGTACTTTGGTTTGGACCAAAATCCATTAAACCTACACACAATAGTTCATGATTGGAGAACGTCAAATAGATATTTTACCTCTCAAATATTTACCACCATTGTTTGAGCATGTTCCATTTGATCATCAATGTAAGATTTTGGGAGATTCTAGCTTTGCCTAGATGACACTAGCTTCTTCCCTACTATCTAGAATGAACCAAATAATTTTGCATGATCAAGATGAGTTATAAATTATCCCTTTCTTTTCACTGCACCTCGATATGAGACTGCACCATTATATTGCTAGATTTAAATTAGCCTCTATGAAGCCTCGGATTTAAGATTATTGTGGAGGAATGGAATAATGCAATAATATTGCGACCTCAAGTAATATTGCATTGATTTTTCTCCACAAATAAGGCTTTATAATATCATCAAAATAACCTTAATATTTTTGACATTCTACTTCAATTATTTAATGTGGTTGGAGGCCCAAACCTAAAATAAGGTTGATTTTCCACCTAGGGTTTTAACAAAAACTTTTACATATTTCTCTGGACCCATATATTGTTTCCATGCTTGATATTCATGTAAATCACCAACCAAATATACACAGAAGTAAGGATAAGAGGGGATTGGACATTGGAAAGGATACAAAAGGAAAGAAATATTAAAAAATGGAAGGCATACCACCAATACCATTAGATCTTCATAGAGAAAAAACTAAACCATTAAGTAACAAAACTGGCACTACATATCTACATTTAAACCTTCATTCTAATATATCAATTCAAGCCTAGCATTGAGGAGCTCCAGATCCAGTCACTTGAATGGTAGATCCAATACTAGATCACTTCGAAATAAGAAAAACTCTATTGTAACCAATATGACATCTTTAGATCTAACCAAAATTTCTTCTGTAGTACATGGAGGACAAGGGACTGATGTGTTATCAAGGATCATCAACTACCTAAACAAATCCATTTCTAGCACATGATCGAAACACCATTCACCGACATGTGTACCGTTATGCACAACAGATGCATACATAGACCCTGAAATGAAAGTTTGGTGTGGAAAGTTGATGAGAACCTTGACCGTCGCATCATCCCTATTAGCCTTCCTTCCTTATCTTGCTAAAGTCAAATGAAATATCAAGATATATATTTTTATTTATAAACACATATAATTATGATTCTGTAACACCCCTTGGTATAAGTTGTAAATGTTTTTTTTACTACAAAAAGATTTGGTAAAATTGTGGGCCAGGTAAAGGCTTAGGTGGTTGTTAAAATATACGTGTTATTTAATTTAATTTAATTTAATTTTATAAATAATACAATTTATGGACATCCATAAAATTACGGGAAAAAGTTATAAAAGAGAGTTTCATTTTCCAGAATGTGAAGACAATTATTCCTCTCCCTAGATATAAATAATCTCAGTTGGGACAAGGGATCTAAGAGGATGAGAGGAAAGAAAACCTAAGGCAACCTTGAAGACTTGGTACTTGGTTGGAAGAAGTTCAAGTGAGGAGAATGAAGTTTATCATTTGTGACTCTAAAATGAGATGTTGTTGAAGGTATGCAATATTCTTCCAAGAAAGGATTCTTGAGATGGTTGGCCAATGGAATCCAAACTAAGTCTTGTGTGCTTATTTTAGTGCTGACACTGGACCTAGAGGGGTCAGAGAATATCTAAAGTTGGACCTATTATGGTCATTGCTCAAATGATTATCTGGAGGTGAAACTAGGCCAGGGGAGAGTTGCACATAATTTCCATTCTCATTGGTTGGCTCAAGCACTCTTTTCATTGTGATTCTATGATTGAACCAAACAGTGAACAAATATAAGTATTTTCCCTACTATCTATGATGAATTATTTTATGTATCTTGCATTCTAGAATAAACTTCCATTTTTGTGTATGTAAGATTTAATGTAATTTGATTAAAAATTTGTAAAGTAGGTTAGTTTAAAATAAACTGCTTAACAGTGGCCTAGAACGGTCCTATCATTGGATTAAAAGAGGATTGGAACACTTGATTAGGTCCTAGGAATAGGTTTTGTTAAAGAAGGATTCTAGGCCATTTATGAAAAAATAATAAAATTAATAAGGAAAAAAATTATACGAATAGAATGTAAGCATTCAATTAATTTATTTTAAGTACAATCAACACAAACTTAGCTTACAATAATTGTTGCTGATATATGTAGTAGTCTAAATGTACGACAATTAAAGTGAATTAAACTAGAATTAGAGACATTTATTTCAAAATAGTATATTAAAAGAAAAAATAATTTATTATTAGTAAGAAATTTCAAACATGGAAAACTTATGTCTCATAGAGTTCCTTGGGTAAAGAAACTTTCAAATTAGATAAAAGGATATTTAAGGAGAACTATTAATGTCGAAATGTCATGAAAATTCCATATGGATTCTATCTCCATATTTTGCAATTAAAGAGAACAAATCTATAGTTGAAAGTCTGAACTACATATATGTAGAAAGATAAGTGAATCAACCATGAAAATCAATAGACTACCACAGGGTTATTGTTGCCCAACTTGGAAAATATACATCTATTACATAAAGAAACATTAGCGGTTGACTCAAATGATTCACCTCACCATGAATTTGAGTTCCATAAGAGTAATATGGACTAATAACATTTAACAAAACCCCACCACAACGTTAGCGTCTTAGTCACTACAAGTATGGTGTAAGACATAATGGACATTAAATAATTACGAATATAATTTACACTACTACAGGGAATATGGAGGATTCCCAATTCTGTCAAAACATTGTCTCTATAATATACCAATTAATAGTATTCCAATGGAAAATAGGCAATCCAAAATAATAATCTTGTCTAAATTTGAAATAGAACATTAGGGTCCTCTATGTCAAAAGAAAAATTAAAATTTCATAAATTGACTAAGATCGCTATGAGTTACCTTAGTTCATCGAGGGTAAATTAGTGCACCTGGAAAACAAGAAATTTATTGTAAGATGAGAAAGGAGTCAGTTGGTGTCCAAACATGATGGTAAGTACAACGGAAACTCTAGAGCTTGATTTGAAAGGTACCTATATCATCTAGAAGAAACAAAAGAATTATAACCTAATGAATGAGATAAAGATTGTAGTCTAAATCTACCTATAGAGATAAAGACCAGTTATTTGCATGAAGTATAGAAGAAACCCTCAAATCTTTGCTGAGACCCCATGGCTAGACAATGGAGCAACATAACAAATGTTGGCTTCACAAAGAATCTAAGGGTTGGAATCTGTAGTAACTATTAAAATCCATCATGCAAGAGTACTTGCTAATAAGCAAAAGGTGTAGAGTATATGACGCGATATGTTGTAGTTTGAACCCAATTGAGCCTAGCATCATTTGCTATAGATTTCAAAAGGGTTTGTTAAGAAGGGTATTCATATAATCCAATAGATACAAGAAAAAACAAACAAATACAAATGAAATTCTCTCCCCAGTTTAAGTCTCATAGGAACTTGTTCATGAGAATTTGATTGAGCATGCAAATCCCACAAAACTTCAGTAGAAGAATTTCACCAAGAAAGTTGCAGAGCTCTCTTGTAAAATGAGATGGAATGAATGGCCTCAGACAAAACTCATATGGGAGGTAGTTACACTCTAACTTTCCTATGTCATTGTAGGTCATTGATTCAACCCTAATTGTTGGTAGCCATTTATCTGGATCTTTTCCCGATACCTTTGTGAACGAGTGACAACTATAGTTTCTCTAAATTTTGATTGAACTACATTAAGTGTGTGTAAAGGAGGGAAATGCTTAAGCCTTAAGGTAGATTGACTACGAAAACAATCACCATGCTTATCATTAATAAGAAGGCCTCAATGAAGTGAATAAGGTTAATCAAAGTATGTATCAAATTCGAATACCCAAACAGAGGATATGGCATTCAAATTAGATATATAATCACATCACCAGATGGCTCACAGGAAAGCACCTTCGTGAGATTTCATTTAATTCTCCCTATAAGGTTTAAAGCATGCTTTATCGTCTACCATATTTTATATTCCTTTCAAATTATGCATGAATCAAGGACGCAAACAACAATAGTACCCATGGTTTTATATTATTATTGATGTACCAACCCTCCATAGGTAATAGGTGGAAAATTTTAATCGTGTATCTATAACCTAGGTAACAATTAAATTACTATAACCAAGTACAATCATGATCCCCTCGAATAAGGTGTGAGTTTTAAATGTTAATCAGGTGATAGATGATGATTAATTAAATTACAAAAATTTGGCTAGGGTATGTTATAAGTGGTACTAGACTTGAAGGGTTCAATGTTGTGGATTAATTAAGAGAAAAAATAAACCAACCATGATTAAGGGAAAAAATAAAACGACCATGATGTGTTCCCTATGGAAAGAGATGACAATAAACCATTAACAAGAAATCAAATAAATTTCAATGTCAAAAGCTAGGGTAATGAGAAGTGAAGGGTCTTGTCACACATACAAAAAAAAAACTATATGAGAATAGTATAACTCAGGTATAAGTAAGTCTAATATGGTAATAAATATGTTGATACAATTAAATACATATTACATGACTGGTGGAATTGAACATGTAAGGAACTAACAAACTTGTAACATCCCCAATCAACCTATATTTCATTAATAGAAATATTACTAAAACATTATAGGTGTAATCATTCAAGAATTCATTTCAAGCTAATTTTATCATTCTTGGAACTGAAATGGCTATGAAAATGACCAGGGACTCAATTTATGTTTTGACCTGCATATTAGTAAGGGATGATCATAAGTGTATGGGAGAATAGTGAAATTGAGGGGAACAATTGAATGAATCTAGTGCCAACGAACCACCAATCTGGAATAATTGTTGAGGCCATTGGAGTATTCCACTTCCCCATTTTTGCATGGATGTGGTCACTCTCACTTAGACACCTGCATGGAAGCTCCTACAGTCATCCAAATACATTTTATTTTACCTTTCTAAGATGTGTCATTAATGGACCTCACAGATGAAAGAATAAAAAAGAAAGGGAACACCACCATGTTTTGGGAAATCACATTTCCATGGAGTTATGTGTATTGGTAGTTTTGTAAAAATTTGAGTAGTAAAACCCCTATTGTTTCATATGTACCTTGTGAACGTGTTTTGTCTTCCATTTGTTATAGCTTTTAATTGTTCATGTTTTCCGATTTCTATTTGGAGGAAACGATGCGTCATTTCTGTAGAAGAGGTTGCTCACCAACATTCCAGTGGTCAAATGGAAGATAAGTCACAATATCTCACTTAAATTTTAATATGTAGATTAAAAGTTAAGTTAGCTTCTCTATTTGGAGGAAGATATTTAAGAGGTAATCTTAGTTAAATTTCAAATCTCATACATTAAAGATAAGCTAATGGGGATAATATAACAAGGGAAATATTTGAGAAATTGCATATTATGTTAAAAAAATATGAAATTAAATAAATTAACTCGAGTTACTCTTGGTAGGTTTACATGGCTGTGAACCTAAAGAAAATTGTTTAGATTATTTTCTTGAAAAGATTTTAAAAATTTATAACCCCAAGAAAATATAATATAGGAAATATTAATTGCATGCATCAATGTGTTAGATGTCAAAGTGAAATTCCCTTGCATACATTATTGTATTAGATTCTTTGATGATAAAATATTTTGAATGCATTACTGTATTAAATTCTTGGAGAAGAGAAATGTGTGTTTAATGCGAAAAAAGGACAAATAATTGGTATATATTTTCTTGGAAACGAAAAAGAAAAGATTAAATTATTTTGTTAATTTCCTAAAAGAGTCAAACATTATATATTTAAAAAAATAGGATGCATGCTATCAATGATATTTTTCTTGAGAATGAAGATAAATTAAAGAGGGTAATTTGTGAAATATTTTCATGGGTGGTTCAAACTAAAAGAGAAAAGTTAATTCGATTAATTTTCTTGGAAGGGGTTCCATGAATCTGTATGCATATATTACCCATGTTAGAATTTGAGTGCATAAATATTTCATAGGATTTTTGTGCACGAATTGATGAAAATAAATATTGTTTTCTTAAAATATGCACATGAAACTTGCTCATATAAGAACAAGAATGCATTCTTGTTTCTTGAAAATATTATGTGCATTGGAGTAAGGGCGATTGTCTTGGAAAAAAAAAATACATGTTGCATGCACAAAACGGTAGTCATCATGATATAGAAAATATATTTTTGCATGTAGATAAATAAAGTTATTATGTTAATTTTCTTGAAAAGAATAATCTTTTGGGAAGATTGCCTCGCTAGATGAATTGTTTCAATTTCTTGAGTTAACCTTGTTGTTGTTGCCTAGTTTTTATGTATAAAAGATGGTTATATATGGTAATTTCTTGAAAGGGAAGCATGAGAAACTTGCATGTACGAAGATAAAGAAATGAGGTTATATTAACTTCCCTTTTGAAAAATAGCAGCTAATGATAGTAGAATTGTGTAGAAGGAAATAAGTCAGTGTGTGCATTAAAAAAAGACTATTATGATAAGCTCTTTCACGCACAAAGCATAGTCATTGTGTTATATAGATGTGTTATTTACATGGATAGAAGAACTATTGAGCTATATTCCTTAAGAAAAATCATATATGATTAATTTTTAAACTATCATAACTATTATCTTTGTTTCTTTAGAATAAGATGTAAATGCATGTAAGATTAGTGCTAGCATTCATTTGGAAAGAGTATAAATTTGTATGAGAATGACAACATCTTGTGTTAGCCTACATTGGAAAAATATCCTTTTGGAAAGTATATGCATTTGCATGCATAGAAACAACATTTGTTGTGTTAGGTTTCTTTACATATTTGCATGCACCAAAAGTAATAGCTAAAGGGATAGTTATTTTGATAAAGTTTATGTAATTGACATGCATGAAGATCATAATTGATGTGTTAGTTTCCTTTAAAGGAATTCCTAGATAGTTGTAGTGATTTGTATCGCAAGAATCTGTGCTTATATGAGGGGAAATATTAGTTAATGTTGTTTTGTTTATAGACATGCATTGATAGTTATATGCTTATATCTAATGCATATGCAATGTTGTTGTTAAAAGAATCATGTCATTGTATTTTGTTTGCATTTCCTAAATTTACATGAATAGATGGTGAAACACCATTAGTATAGATTTATGAACTAGTTCGATTAATACTTGATTTAATCATGATATCAAAGGTTGTTGACAGTAGCAGTTGCATGAAAAGGTTGCAACATATAAATATGGATTATATTTACCATTATGGAAGCTTATAAGTTAGTGATATAGGTAGATTTAAGGAATGTCAGTTGCAGGAAGTTCCATATATGGGAGGAACCAGTCCCTCAAGACATAATTTTCCAGGTCTTTTGGGTAAATGATGTCATGATCATAGTAATATCTTATAACAAGTTATGTTGTTTTTTGAGATGACATTTTTTGTCATGCTTTACGACAATGATCAAAGGATGGACTCCCTTATAACCATTGAGTTAGGGGTGAACACCCTCATGAGTGGTTAATAATAAAATTAAACATTTATTGGTTTTCATGCTACTTGGTTTCCAAGGTATATCAGTGTCTAATGATGTGGCTGCATGTTGTGCTACTTTTATGGTGTGGATTCATTGCACAAGAATATGCTTATAATATCGAGTATGTGTTTAACTAATATAGTTAAAGGAATCATGAAAATTATGCAAGGTTACATTAGAAAGTTTATCTATATGATACAATAGTGGTTGTTAATGGTTATGTAAATTACTACTCCATTACTAAAGTACTCTCTGTAATGATGAAGATTCTATCTAATAGATAATGAGGAACCTGGAATAGTAAATTGGACAATTACATGTGGGTAAATTATGTAAAAAAAAATATAAGTTCATGCATTTTTATGCAAGGTTACTAGGGGATGTTACAAGTGGTATTAGGGTTGATGGTTGCAACATTGGCACCTTTGGGAATTCGTAAGCAAAAAATAAGTCAAGGTATGATACTTGTGGGCAAAAACTCAGGCATGATTCTAACAAACTATATATAGAAATATGCAGTAGAATACTTTTGACACGAAATGCATGATGCATGTTTATAACCTCATTGAATATTAGTATGTAATAAAGTCTACCTGAAAACTATGTTCATAAGATTTGAATCTTGTTGAGGATAAAAGACAATAAAACCATTGTTGCACTTATGAACAATCTTGAACACTCACTAGTGAAAGTGAGAGTTGACTACCAACCTTTACATATATGGCAATGTTTATTGGGCCCTAGATATGTTATCATATTGGCTATCTACACCTTTAATTTCCAAGCCATATTCATACCCTTACAACATATTTTGTATCTATTATATTACTAGTTTTTACCAAATGTATTCATTTTCCCTTGTGGTTAATTATTAATGATTTATTGTATTTTTAATGATTAAATGAGTTTTTAATATGGTTTTATCAATTCTAGTTTACTAATATGGTTGGTGGCCACAAATCATGTTCCACTGTGGAAATTTCTATCTTTGTATCAGTTCAGTAGTTCGGTACTTAATTCTGCACTTGCACGAATGGAGGAAAAAGAGTCAAAATTCTAAAATATGATTTTCATTCTCATAGCATGGTAAATTAGGTGCTACATGTGATTAATATGTTGGTACATGCCTTGGAATATACCCATCTCACACGTGTGGGATCCTAGCACATGACATAAGCTAGAGCAAAAAATAGGTAACAATTTTGAAACTCCCATGTTCTTCCTCGATTTTTGTGCATATGGTGGCGAATATGAAGAATCAGGTAAATTTATTTTGAAAAACATATAAATTTACTTATATATCAAACCATTTCCGATAATTCAATACAGCTACAAAGTTACAACGGGTTCTTTTAAGCAGTTTTGTACAAAATTTCTTCAAAACCTAGATTAGGAAAAGTATCTAAACAATCATCTTTGGCAGAGGTTTAGAAGGCCATGAAAGTGAATCACGAAATTAATAGACAGGTTTTTGTTGCTAATATTAAAAGGGCTTCATAGAAAGAACTCCTCAAAATACATCATGGTCGAGAAGATATGTCTGGTTATTTAACACTAATTTGTATAAAATATAAAATAAAAAAATCAGATTTTGTATAAAGTTGTAAATTCATTCTCTGAGTTTAGGGGATTGGATCTTATCCTTTCTTAATTAATTTATCTATAAATAAAGGCTGAAAGAGCAGAGAGAGATAAGAGAGAATGAAAATATGAATTTTATCATCATTTTGAGTTGCTCTTCTGTAATAGATTTGAAGTTTTGTTTGTAAGTTGAAGATGATACTCTTGTAATGAAGATTTAATTTTTGAAGCTTTGTCCATTATTCTGATCTAAGTTAGTTTCCAAGTATGATGCTAGGGTGGGAAGCACCCCTCAACTCAAGCAATGTCCTGGATTTTATTCATAGAGTAGAACGTTAGTTAGATTTAGTTTCTTCCCATGCATTTTATTTAATATTTAAATTGATAATTATCAGTTTATATTGGACTTACATTTCAGATATGTTAGTATAGTAATTTGAACACGACTAGATTCAAATTGATTTTTCTCAGGCTTAAGATTCAAACAAATTTAAATTGGTTTCTTAACACATTTTGGTATTCATAATTTCAATTTACATAATTTTTGTACTTAATTCGATACTTATTCAGAATTTAAATTGTTAGACTTTCTGCACTGAATTTGGTACTAGGTTTTGTACTAGAACATGGTATTAAAATATATGTAATTTGAGTTTCAGATTCTTTAATTGATTTGGGCTTTGAAACTACTTGGTAAAAGATTCCTACAACATATAGGAACCTCTAAGCATGCTTAGCATTTATTTTTGATATTTTGTTAATGCATTTCTTGTAGTTTATTGGCTTGTTTTATTATTTGCCTCACATGCTTTTGCTTATAGTTGTCAGCATTTACTTTTATGCAATTTAATTTTCTAAAGCATGTTTAATGAGTTTTTGTATGCATCACTATAGGATTAAAACCACTGAAGTCTCAAGACCTAATAAGTTACATATATATATAAAAACATGAACATTGTATGTTGGTAATGAAATATTGTGGTTTAGAACTTAATAAGCATCAGAGTCCCACAGTATAGTGACAAGTTATAATCCTTAGTGATTGGTTCTTTCTACAGTTAGTTGTCAGCATAAGTTATAATGGTCTCTAGTCCTACATTTCATGTGCTTGCATCTCTAAGTCTTACGATCCCAGATTTGATAATTAAATGTTGGAATTAGAGTACATATAATTCCACCAATAATATTACTGATACATTTAATGAACATGACTAAAGCTAAAATGGACTACTTATAAAGAATAAATGCATGAACATAAAAGAAGGGGAGTGTCCTTGAAGAGGACGATAGAGTGTTTTAAAATGACATTGAAATAACCCATTTTGGCGTTGAAAAAAAACAATAATGATTCGAGTAGTGAGAATTGACTGGAATAGGTAGTTGCTAATTGAGTCTTTTCATGGTCGTATTAAGATGGTTGGTAGCATTGATTAGTTAGTGTTGCATGACTAACTATTAAAACTTATATGCAGGAATTGATTTTGATTAAGGATTATTGCAAGTTGTAAAAAAGTTATTATGGTAGTTACTTGATGTGTTGGTCTATTGGTAACAATACATTGTGGGAAATTTTTGGATTTCTACCATAACTCTTATTCACATTTACACATTAATGAATATTTACATATACTTTTATGCATGGCAGTAGTGTGTGCATGAAACTTAAATAATTGTGAGAATAAATACTTGTTTAAACAATGCATGTTTATGACTAAAAGTTCTTGAAGGTGACAAGAACTTGGATTATGATACAATAGTCTCACTAGAGTCATTGATTTGATGGTTCTACCAGCTTAATGGTAGAACTAGTGGTAATCTAAGGATGTTGATTACCATGGTTGTTCAAAATTTCACAAATTTTACTGATTGATGGTTCAAAAATGATGTTAGCAGGTGGGCATTAATAATTTTTTATAGATGCATATGTTTAAATGAAATGGCATGTTACTAATGGGATTAAGAAGGTGTAACTTAATTAAAACATGAGAACCTATGAAGGTAAAATTTGCAATGTGAATTGCAACCGTAAATGAGAAAGCATAATGTGAATATGGTTTGTTATGTAAATTAATGTGGGAAAGAGTGATAAAAGATAATTTTACATGCCAGATAGTTGTGAACAGTTGTGAAAGACTAAGAGACCTTGGGTTTATGGCTGTTTCCTGCTGAGAGGGGTTGATGGTGCCTTTCTACTTAGATTTCCTCTCCCTAGAGATAGATAATCTCAGTAAGGGAAAATAGTTGGTCAAGATGGTGAAGAGGGGAAAAAGCCTAAGGCAACTCTGTTGATTTGGATCCTATTTGGGGAGGCCCAAAAATTTAGCATATTGTACATGTTGTCATAGGAATAGGGAGGACACTGCCAAGAGGAATCCTGTAATGGACCCTATGTGGTCACTAGAATTCTTGAGCTCGTTGTCTAGTGGAATTTCAGAATAGACTTGGTATGGTATCTATTAGAGAACTATTTCGATGTGAAAATGACTCGATCTAGTTGTGGAAACCAGTTCTCATTGGTTGGGAGGAGAACTCTTTAGCTTATTGTGGTTCTCATTCCTGAAAAAGTTAACTAAACAGTTATGTGTTATGTTAAAAATGAATTTTATTTATAATTGTGTAATATTTTATGTACATCTTGACAGGAAAGGAGTTTAATGCTTGAAAAGGAATTACTGGAAGTATAAGTTCCTTTATTGTATTACTAATCTTTTGAATGCCTTAGTAGGGGCTAGGAAAATATGCACTTCGTGCATTTATTGATAATTTCAATGATTAGAGAGCTAGGTTCTCTCTAAGTACTTTTAGGAGTACTGCGTAGATGTCTTTAGAGGGAGCTAAGACAGTATGCACATGGTGTAGTGATTTATCATTTTGATGATTAGAGGGTTGGCGCTCTTTGAGTACTTGTGGAAGTGCTGTGGTAAAAATATCACTGCACAATGCATGATTGATTGATAGTTAAAAATATTTCTTTTGATTGAAATTGTTGTGACTAATTTGACAATGTTGAATTCTTTTATCATATATTACAGGGTGGTTTCCACGAATGATGTGAAACTGCCTGGAATTGAAATTATTACTGATGTACTTATGATTTTAAAAGAGTAATTGCTAAGTAATGGTAAGTTGGTATTGAGATTTTGTTTTATTTCTACAAAATTGAATAGTCTCTAAGTGGTGGAAGTAAAAATTTCTTATCTTTTTGTCGTAAGCTTTTATGACTATTGATAAAACATTACTTTTTTAGCTTATGAGTTTATATTGGAAATCAAATTCATCATTTGGAAAGGGGAAGGAGCACCTTTTGATTGTTTTAATTGTGATATTGTGAGTAAAATGTAATTATAAACATTGAGTACAGTGTTTTCTTCAAGGAGAGGAGTATGTAACTTCCCCATCCAACCTACGTTACATTACTAAAAATATTACTAAAATTTATAGGTGTAATTGTTCAAGAATTCGTTAAAAACTAATTTTCTCATTCTTAAAATTGAAATGACTATGAGAATGATTGAGGAGTCAATTTTTGTTTTGGTCTGCATATTAGTAAGGGCTCGTCATAATTTTATGGGGGAACACAGTGAAATTGAAGGGAACAATTGAATGAATCTAGTGCTAACCAACCACTAATCTAGAGTTAGTTGTTGAGGTTGTTAGAGTATTCCACTTGCTTGTTGTTGCTTGGATGTGGTAACTCTCACTCAACTGCCCTCATGGAAGCTCCTACAACTGTCAAAATACATTTTATTTTACCTTTTTGAGATGTGCCATTAAGGGACTTCACAGATGAAGGAATAAAAAATAAAGGGAACACAACGCTGTTTTGGGAAATCACATTGCTATGGAGTTATGTGCATCGGCATTTTTGTAAACATTTGAGTAGTAAAACCACTACCCTTGCATGTGTATATTGTGAACTTGTGTTCTCCTTCGTCCATTATAACCTTCCGTTGTTTAAGGTTTTTTATTTCTATTTGGAGGAAAGGTTGGGTTGCTACTCTAGATGAGGTTCTTACCAAAATTCGAGTGGTAAAATGGAAGATAAGTTGCAATATCTCACTTAAATTTCATTATGTAGATTAAAAGTTAAGTTAGCTTCACTATTTTGAGGAAGATATTTAAGATGTTATCTCAATTAAATTTCAAATATCATGCATCATAGATAAGATAATGGAGATAATATAACCAAGGTAATGTTTGTGAGAAATTACATATCATCTTAAATAAAAAAGAATGAACATAAATTAACTAAGGTTAATCTTGGTAAGTTTACATGGCTATGAACCAAAAGAGAATTATTTATATTATTTTCTTGAAGAGATTTAAAAAGTTTATAAGCCAAAGGAAAGATAAGATATGAAATATTAACTGCATGCATCAATTTATTAGATGTGAAAGTGAAATGTCTTTACATATATTATCATATTAGTGTTGGCCAGATAAATTGATCTTGCGGACAAGACCGATCTCCCTAGTATTAGGAGATAGTCTAGCAACAAGTAGGACAAACAAATCTATCTTTCTCTAAACATATGTGATTCATAAATAAAAGCTATAGAGGTGTTTAGACCCTACCTTAAGTCCAATTCTAGTTTGTAGCAGCTATCGTTCAACTGCTCGAAAGAGTTTCCTTTTGAGAATTTGCAATCACAAACAAGTAAACATCAAATAGCACCTGCATAGCTAATATCACAAATCATGTCCATTATGGTGATCATGGAATCCATAAAATAAACCATAAAACAACAGCTTATTGAGAAAAACAAACTTATTTGTATTAACTTTGAAGTAGAAGAACCTTACAACCTTTTCAACCTTGATGTTGAACAAGCTCTTCCCAGGGTCCGAAAAAAGAATCTCCTTTACTTTGACAAGCCTTACACTCTTCCAAATGAGATAAAAGAGGTATGTAATCTCTCCTCATAAAAGCTCAAATAAGAAGACTAAGTTCTAGTAGCATTTCACCTCAAAAATATTCAGCTTTCAACCTCCCAAGTAACTAGCCTAATGCTTCATTTTATAGTGCAGAGGAAGGAGGTTACAGGTCCACCTATGAAGGGATATAGTCCTCATTAAAAGGGATAAGCTACTCACATCAAGGGGTTAACTCCTTAAGGTATGGGATGCATGAAACTTAAGGGAGCGAACTTGCCACCTTAAGATTCCTTCCAGAAGCTTCTACAAAAGACTCAAAGTGAGTTCTTAAGAATACACTTGAGCCTTTTTAAATTTTATAGGGGTCCGCACCCATTACACAGAGACAAAGCGGTCAGGTGCACACGAGACATGACCATTAGGTGTGGGACCGCAAGTAATGCTAAGAGAAAGTGCATAACTAGAGTTTTAGAGACTTTCGAGGGCTTTCTCTCATTTTCAAGGCTTGATATGAAGAACTGAGGCTTAATACTTGCAAAGGAGGAAAGTATGAGTGGTAATGGACTCACACAGATTGCAGAATGTCAAGGTGGCAATTTTTTATGCAACAGATTGCCCCCTAAACTGTGAAGTCTGTAATAGATGAAGATATAGTTTTTCATCTATGAGGAGTGAAGTAATTTATCATTTCAAGGATAATCCTGTGGACACCCCAGTCAGAACCTGTAAAAAAATTCAATGCACAATACTCGCTGAGGTAGGCATTCCCATACTCAGATTAAAACTGACAAGAAAACTGACTAAATTGTTCTGATACAAGAATGCTTTTGTAATACATCAAGAGTGTAGACATATGTAGACATAGTATGGATGCAACCATCTGTTTATGAATAGTCTACTGTATAATGAATAACAAAATTCCTCACAGCTTGGATGGTAGAAACTAGATCCAAGGTCTTGATTTTTGCTTCCCGAACTAATACGATTCTATCCATGTGAATGAATGTGTCGAAGTCGAACATGGTAGAAACCAGTTGATTACCAGTCAATGATGTGAACTGTTAACAAGTGTGAGAGAAACCACCAGTAATGTCAATGGCTCTCAAAGTACTCAGTACAATCCATGAAATGTAAATAAATGGGTTGAAGTCAAACATATCATAGAATCCTTTAATCGAAGGTCAATGATGCAACCTATCGTCAAAGGCGAGAAACCTACCATTAGGGCATGTTGATTCCAAGGTACTGATGATTTCTAGATCATCTTTCCAGATAATGAGCTGAACTCGATAGAAAGCAATCTATCGTAGGCAAACCCACAACACGAGATCATAGATCAAGTTTTGAAGAAACATATTAGCAAGGACTGACTCAGGGATGGTCAAAATGGATGACAGATATTTTTGCAGATGAATCGTTTATTTGAACTGACCTCTTGAACACATAACGACACTGCAGATGGTTTGGTGACAGCTGACCCAAAGATAATACCCAGAAACTGGTTGAATACTTTCAATATGGTTTGATTAACTGTTAGGCAAAGGATTTCCCAACCCAGGTGAACAAAAAGTTTCATGTTCAAGAGTGGTTAATTTCTTTTCTAAAACACAAAGTGTATGAAACAAGATCATTTTTCTCTCTTTTCCCCCACCATTTATGGCAAGTACCTCTTTATTTTTGACAAGCTTGAGGAGGATAACATTTGCTTGTTTATAAGCTCATCCTTTGGATGAGTCCAACTTAGTTTGAAAATAGAACCCTAAGAAGGAGTGGTTTGTTCCTGTTTAAATTGAACAGGTCCTTTAGTGTTAAATTTTAACGAGTCCAGTATAGGAAAAACTTGGTGTTTTTCAATTTTAGGGAGTCAGAAGAAAAACTTAAGAAAACTCCATGGGTGTCCTTTTTCGTAAATTTGTGTCCCCCAAGCCCGAAAAAGTATAAAATAATACTTGAGAGAATCACTTGACCATTATGACCAAGGAGTACTTTTCATAATTAGTGGCTCCAATCTGAAAAAGTAAAAAAGTGATTGAATACATGTCATTTTATAACCAATATCAAACTTGAAACAACAAAAGTCCGGCGATATTTTCATGTTTAAATGGTCAAAAAAGAGTTGTAAGTGGATCGCCTTTTTAATTCTGTCTAACGAGTTTAAAAAGGGAAAAACTCGACAACCTTTTCGTATTTAACAAGTAAGAAAAGAGCTTAAAGAGGACTCCAATATTTCATTTTTTTGTAAATTTTAGCAGAGTCCAAAAAAGTGAAAAAGTGTTCTCTTTCTTGAAAATAATCAATTTTCCCCTTAAAATCCAATATTCTGCACAAAAACTCAAAACATTACTCATACCTATTTAAGATAAATAAAATGTATCAAAAAGTTACCTTTTTAAAGGGAAAAATAAATAGATTAAAAATTCATTTATTTAAGAAAGCTTATAAAAAGGGCTTTTGTAAATTCATTTTTACCATTTGATTTTAGAGTGAGAAATGAGAGCTTTCAGGTAAGAAACTTCCTATGAAGATTGCGGAAAGTCCATCTGTTGGAATCGAAAACTCAGCTCTAGGTAATCCACAACATCCTTATCTCTCATTTCAACCATTTACATTTCATTTTTAGGCTTTAAAATTGATTTTTTAAGGATAATTTGGTTTAGAAAATCGCTTGCGGGGGTCCGCAGGTGCAATATACAGCCCCTACGGACCCCGACTTTTTTCTACAAAGAAAAAAGTCATGGGTCCACACCTATTTCTTACGATGAGCACAGACCTACACACTGTCCGTATCCAATGGTTGTGGACCCCGTGAAATGGATTTTAAAAATTCAAATTTCTGTATCTCTTCCCAAAAAATTTCGAACTAAATTATTCTAATATGTCGTTTCTGCATTATAGGACATGTCATTTTTGTATGTCCTATACAAATTGCTTGTTTGGTGGGAACATGAGCGTGAGGATGTGGACCTTGCCACAATAAATCATCCACCCATAATATGGGCATTGAAAGCATGCAGACTGTTTAAATTCTAGGCCATACCAGGCATGATGGCCCAAGTAGACTTCTTACAATGGCTGGTAGACAGGTGGAACATATAGGACCAATGTTTCATGATTGGTGGCCACCGGCTCGAAATTGAGCTAGAGGACATATATTTCCTGACTGGTTTGTCCAAGAGAGGCAAATGATTATCTCTTTTTAGGACTAGGCCAGATGGCTAGTCTGTTGCTAGTCTCTAATTGGAGTTTTGCAATGATCAAACAAAGGACAAATGAATCGATATTAAAACTATCGACCATCCTGAACTTAAGGTTATTGCATTCACTGTCACCAGACTATGTAGGAGTGCAGCATTTCATGTAGCTATTGGATCCCAGATGCAAATGGCAGTAGACTGTTATCAAGGTAACATCTTCAACTAGTGTGAGGTTGTGTTGGCGAATGTAAAAGGCCAACTAACTAGAGGAAAGAACAGAAAATTAAAAAACTTTGGATATGGTTTCCTCATTGTGAGTTTTCGTCTAGAGAGGGTTCCTATGCTGGTCCCGCATCAGCTTTCTATTGTGGTTGGTCTTCCTCGAGAACCTAAGATAATGCATTGGGTTGCAGTGATGGCCCGTCATCCTGAGGAGGGTTCAGAGGTTATTCAATTTCCATCTGAGTATTTTCGTTGGTTGAGGAACCAAACTTTTGTGATTCAGGATTTTCCATATGCTGGGATGGATTATCACGGTGACCCAGACATGATTCTTCCACCAAGAGAGCAGTGGGATGATTCAGGTAAAATCATTCTCAACACTCTCAAAGTTTTAACTATTTTTTTTTTTTTTTTAAATTGTCCAAAACTGAAAACAAAAAGTTTTAAATGCAGATGTGGGTCCATGATGACCAGCCACTATCTAGCCTTATGAGAGGAGACACCCAGCTACAGCAGTACCAGCCCCGCAGGACCAATCTATAGAGATCCTGATCAATTTGGAGAATCATCTAGAGTGTTTGACAACAGATATTCCAGAGACTGGCATAGACGATATCCCACTTAAGTTACAACGATATGTGATTGGGGTCCTAGGACCTTTTTGGAGGTTCCTTTGTAGGGTGGCCCGAGCAGTGGTTTCTTATCGTGATCATCACTAGGGATAGGATGATCACTTTTGTAGACTCACATGACATTTTTGTATTTTTGTACTATCATTTTGTCGATCATAAGGTGCTTTTCAACCTATGATCGAAGACGATGTATATTTTGAAACACTTCTATAGTATGATATATCACTATTACTGGCTATCTTGTGTAACATGTTATTAAATTTGTTTTAATTTTACTGTTTTGATTATTGAAAATGTCTATTTATCATATGAGAAGCAATTGCATCTGTTAATGTATTTAAATGTCTTGGAATATGCTGATATTCAATGTAATCAAATTCATGCTCCAAGAGACAAACTCTCAAAAATAATCTTAATAACACTGGATTTCTAATGGCATAAACCCTGATAAGTTGTAATACAATGAGTTCAGAATCTAACCTAACAATCAAACTCTAAATCCAAAATGAGACGGATTCAGATAACAATTCAACTACTACACTATACTCTACAATGTTATTCATTGTTTGACTGAGGATTACCCCATGCATAGATACTAACTCATCAGAGGGTGAATAGATAACCCAAGCTACGGAAGAAATGTTCGGTGTACTATGACAAACACCATCAGCAAAACCAATTTATGTTTGAAGAGACATCGACATCTGTAATATCAAGAGTAAAATCAAGATAAGCAGGACTAATGATAAAAAGCACTCTGTATACTAGGCACACTTTCCTAATCTAAAACACACAAGCTATAAAGAAACTAATCTCCACACTGAAATTTAAGCATAATCTCTTTAGGTAGAGCCCATTTCTAGGTTTACCTAAAGAGACACCATCAAAATCTACCAATTCATAGGCCCCTTTTGCCAATTTTCGCTTAACAATATAAGGACCATGCCACATAGGTACAAATTCTCCAGCCCCTAGCTTATCATTAACTTTATTGTATAGTAAAACCAGGTCTCCCTCCAAAAAATTACGAGGTGTAACATTTCGGTCGTACTGAGATTTTATTCATTTCGCATGAGCCTTGATTACTAATGCAGCATTGTGTCAATTCTCATATAGATAAGCTAAGTACAAAAAACGTTTTTCCTCTTCATAGCTGGCTAGGAGTAATTCTATGGCTAATTGTAATGGGTAACACTGCTTCCAAACTGTAGACCAGTTGAAAAGGAGTGAAACTAGTTGATGTTTTTACCGAGGTTCGATACTCCGAAAGTGATGAAAATAACATGTTATGCCAATTCGACCTATGAATACCAATGATTGGTTGGATCATAGTGACTAGAACTTTATTGATAGCTTCAACCAGACCATTAGCCTGTGGGTAATATGGAGTAGAACTATCGTGACGCAGGGCAACTTGATCTGTCAGTTCAGTCATCATGATGTTTCGAAAATGACTTCCATGATTAGTAATAATAGCTTGAGGAGCACCGAATCTAGCAATTATATGATTAAAAATGAAAGTTGCAGTAGCTTTTCCGTCTGTCGAAAATGTAGGCATTGCCTCAGCCCACTTAGTAAAATAGTCTACCACTAGGATGATATAGGCATTGCCTTGGCCCACTTAGTAAAATAATCTACTGCTAGGATGATATAGGCATGCCCCCCGACTGAGTGAGGGTTACATGTAATAAAGTTTATACCCCACTTTGCGAAAGGGTAGATGGCAATTATAGGGTAGAGAAGTGTGGGTGGAGCATGCATCTTACGATAAAAAAATTGACAATTGTGGCATTTCTGGACTGCATAGATACAATCTTTGAATAAGGATGGATAGAAATAACCAGTGTGCAATATCTTTTGGGCTGTGGCATACCCAGAAATATGATCGCCACATGCTCCAGAGTGACAGTCATTGAAAACCGTTTTAGCTTCTTCATGAGTTAGACAACGTCGGAAAACATAATCCGCCCCTCGACGATAGAGTGTATCACCAATAATAGTGTATTCTTGGGATTGGAAATGTATTTTGTGTCACTGAGATCATGAGATTTCAGGCTGAAAAGATTGGGTTTGGAGATAAATAATAATATCTCCATACCATGGATCAAGAGTACTGATAAGAAATACGGATTTGTCAGCAATGGGCTCTTCCACCACAGTTTCAGTATTAGTACACAGGAAATCACACATCAGTTTCGCAAAAACCAAAGATTTATTTTCAAATTCCAAGTCAAATTGCTGCAGGATAACTATCCATTTGGAATACTTACCCCCTAGCAATTTTTTGGTGAAAATATACATCATAGGGTTAGATTCAGAAATTACGGTGGTTTTACATAATAAGATGTAGTGACAAAACATTTAGACAACTTGAATAGCTGCCAAGGCCAATTTCTCCACATGTGAATACTTAATCTCGGTCAGATCCAGAGTTTGACTAAGATACAAAATCACATGTTCATTGTTGAATTCATCTTCCTGAACTAAAACCATCCCAATGGTGGAATGAGAAGCGGCGAGGTACAAAAATTAATCCTGGTTGTAATTGGGACGATGTAGTAACAATGCATGGGTTAACGCATGTTTAAGTGCATCAAAAGATTTGTTAGCTATCTCAACCCAAAAGAATGGAGTATTTTGTTTCAACAACCTAGTAAAACCTTTCGTTATCTCGGCGTAGTTAGGAACAAAATGATGTAAAAGGTTTGCTTTCCCTTACAAACTTTGGAGTTGGTGAAGAGTTGAAGAAGGAGGTAATTTGACGATAGCTTCAACCTTCGAGTGATTGACACACATGCCAACTTTTGAAACGATAAATCCTAGTAAACAACCTGTTTCTACACAGAATACACATTTGTGTAGATTCATCCTAATTCAATAATGCCTACGTCTCATAAATATAGCTCGTAAATAGGTGAGATGACCAGCTCTACATAATGAATGGGCAGGTAAATCATCGAGATAAGGCTACACAATGTGCTTGATGTCATGTAATGCACAAGACATAGCCCTTTGAAAAGTTGCTCCAACATTCTTCAATCCTAAAGGTAATTTACAATAAGCAAATGTCCCCCATGGACAAATGAAAGTTGTTTTAGGTTGATCAACAGGGAGTATGTTGATTTGATTGTAACCAGAAAAACCATCCATAAAGGAGAACATTTCACTATCGGCACAAACATTAATAATTTGATCGATATATGGGGTTAGATAATTATCCTTAGGACAAGCTTTATTAATATCCCTATAGTCGATGCATATTCTTATCATCCCTTGCTTTTTGTTAACAAGAACAATATCCGATACCGAATATGTTAAAGGAATTGGATAAATGAAACCTGCACAAAGTAATTTCTCAATTTCAACTTTAATAGTAGCGGCTTTTCTTAGATGTATCTAACGCAAACGTTGCTGGACAAGTTTAGCATCTGGGTAAGTTTTAATTTCATGCATAGCAATTAATGGATTGATTCCTGGCATTTCTTCATATGACCAGGCGAACACGTCGTGAAATTCTTGAAATAGGGCTTTATAAGTTTGGATTTCATTGTCCATATAGGAAGCACCTATATGAATGTTTTCAATAATTTCAGGTTTAATTGAAATGTCAATAGGAACCGTTCGAGAAATATTTCCCATGTTTAACTCAGAATCAGGATATTGCAATGGATTTTGTGGTTCTTTGACATAGTCAATAGTAAAAATAAACGAAAAACCATTTTCAAAATGATCAAGCTCAGGTAAAACCGAAGATCGATGATGAAGATCTTCCCATGGTAAATCATCAATAGACAAAAGTTCACGAATCTGATCATCAGTATGAACAGGATCAGAAAATTTTGTTGAAGTTGAGGTTGATATTGAAAGTGATTCCCCATGGACCACATTCATTGGATTAGTTTCGGTTGAACAAGAATCAGAAAATGATTGTACAACCTGATATGCAATTTCAAAGGGACTCAAAGGCATCGTGTTACCAAATGAATCCATCTCAGAATCAGAAGGTACGATCCAAGGATCATCAAAAGCAATAGTGTTCAACAAAATCATATGAATAGTTGCAATAGAAGGTGATACATTAGGAGGAGGGAAGGAAAATGTTCCTAGTAAACCAGAATATTTAATCAAACCTACCCCAACATCCTTGTAAGGGATAGTTGTTTTATCGACATGTTGAATACTATCTGAAGAGGCTGGGTTGGATGAAAAATAAGTTAGCTGGTCTATTGTGGCAATCTTTTTGTTATGAGGAAACTTGATAAGCTGAAACACCGATGAAACAACAACAGTCATAGTATAAGACCAACTATGACCCAAGAGAAGGTTGTAAGCTAGAGGGGCATCAACCACTTCCACATCTAGATTTACAGTTTTACCTTCAATCCCTGTAGGTAAATCCTACAAAATTATAAAAGGATGGAACCCTCAGCCATCAAAAGCGTTTAGAATCATTGGAGACTGATTGAGTGTGGGAGAACCAAGTGATCTCCAACACTGGATCAACATAATACACGTACAAGATCCCTCATCAATCACAGTCCGAAAGCAAGGTCTATTTTTGACTAACACTAGAATTTGGAAAGCCATTTGATGAGGTTGCTAGGTTGGACTAGCAAACAAAGGTTGTCCAGGTTGACTTGATAACTGCACATTAGGTTGCATGGTCTGTTGAATTTGAGATGGATCCCTCATCATATTCGTTCCAGGGTATGGACCCATAAAAGGTTACCCATATGGAGGACCATAACCGGGTTGAGCGTAGGACTGATAATTAAGAGGTGTTATCACTCAGGTTGTCTTCTAGGAAGATTCTAAGGAGGGGATACGACCGAGGTAACCACAGACCAATCTTTTGAACACAAGTTCTAGCCAATCTGCACCTAGAGAGGGCTCTCTCTTTATGATTTAGCTTTGTTTAAGGTATTTTAGGCTAGTTATGATGTACAAGGTTTTGTTCTGAGTTTGTTGGATGGTGATCTTGAACAAAACTAGGATGCAAGTATGAACAGTTTATTCCATTGGGCTAATGAAGTTTATGAGGGTGAACAACTGAATATGATTTCTTTGACTAAAGGTGATACTACAGAGCAAGGCCATCAATCTTGGAGCAATTTTATGATCTAGAAATAGATGGAATGAAAGCCAGTGAGTGAAGGGAAGTTAAGAATCCTTCATCATGTTGGCAGAGGGAAAATGCATGAGTATTATCAAGGAGCAGCAAAATAATTCCTTATTAATATCCAAAGTGAAAGAATTAGTGGAGAAAGGAGCAGCTAAGAATTCTTGTTTATGCTAACTTTGAAGAAAACATAAGTAATAATAGAGATTGAACACAGAGTGTATTTAAACAAATTTTCGGCTATTATTTTTCTCCATTACTAAGATTATGAAATACATATGAAATTTGCAAACATAGAGAATATAAAACACAGGTTAGAATAGCTTATTGATCCATAGAAAGACACAAGAATTCCGTGGTAGGACCCAGAACATCAAATCTACATTCAGACGATGCAACAACAGTGAACTTCAATAGCCTTTGTATTAAAATTCTTCAGGGTTATAGCGTAGTCCAAAAGAGATATCACCAACCCCGAATACATCTCACGGGGAGTTATTTATACAAAAAGGAGTTACAAAATATCTGAAATGGGAAAAATATCCCGTAATAACGTCATCCATCTACTTTACAGGAGAAGTAAATGAGAGAAATGAATGCAGAAGTAAATGTTGGTGTGATGGTTGTTCAGTTGGTCAGATATATTTGACTTTTTGAACTGAGCGAGGCAGCCGGTAGCTATCCCTTTATTTTTCATTCCTGCGTTGCTGTCCCTGCCCTTTCATCTGTGCCTGATTCCGCTTTAATGCTTTTTGGCGTGACTCCCTTCCTCTGTTGTTTTCATCTTGGTAAAACTTCTAACATGCTCTGCCACCATTGGTCTGTTGGCAATTGATGTCTTTACATTTTTATTAATGTTTCATCCGCTTCAGTATACCTGTAGAAATTGGGTTGGACCTCCAAAAGATGTGTTATTTCATGCTCAATATAGAACAAATTTTCCAATTTGTCATATAAGCTTTGTCCAGAGGGAGGTGCTATGTCCTCTGAAGTGCTTGATGATGCTGTGATCTAATTTGCAACATATGTATTCACCCTGTGAGCATATTGTTCATGTGTCAACAGTATCTGATTGCTGGTTACCAAACTGGGTAAACCTTTGTTCTGCAAGACTGTAAACTTCTCTATAAAGGCACTTATTTCTATCTCCATTTCTTGGCACTTTCTCTCCAGATTCTATATAAAATTCCTCATGGTCAGCACCTTTTTCACTATCAAAATGGTACCTGTTTTGTCCTTGATATCAAGAGCTGCTAGTTTTTCTCTGGTGTGAGTATTCAAAAAATGAATTAGTCTATTGGTTTGTTTGGGCATGTTTCCCAACAATGCTCTGGCCTTTTGAATCTCTACTTGAGCTATTTCTATCAATTCAATTTGCTCATAGATAGTCTGTATTGATCTCCATTGTTTAGTGATGGATTGGCCAATCTTAGTCCACAAAATTGTTTTGATTTCTGATAGAGGTTTATGAAGAGCAAGATCTTTCTCCAAGGATTTTACCTTATGTTCCAAGGCCTTTACCTCTCTTGTTTTTTCTACCACAGTTATTTTAGATTTATCACAACTTACCTCAAACTTGGCCAATTTTTCTTTGGCTTCTTTCAGTTCTGCCATTTGGAGTTCTAACTCCTTTATTGCCTTCATCATCTCTTCCATGCCCATGCTGGTATCTAGGGTTGTTGTTGTTGCTGCCACTAAATCATTTGTGGCTAATGTACCTGTTGTTGATGCTGGGACAGCGGGAGGGATTGTTGCTATGACTATGGGAGGAGCAGTGGTAATTGTCGGAGTTGTTTCAGGTGGTTGGGATGTCGAATCTCCCTACTTGGCTTGCAATGCTTTCTCCAATTCTTTCTCCATGTCATTTAACCTTTGAATCATCCTGATTAACAAGTCCACCATGTCTTCCTCTGCCATTTTATGTACCAGCTATGTTGTTTGTGGATGCATGGTAATGGGTATCTTTAATTGTCTCCTTAGTGCAGCTATATCCTCCTCTTTTTTCCTTATGAGTGCTTTGATGCCCTTTGCATCCTTGGGATCATGCTCGAGCTCAATGATAATTTCTTCTAAGGACTTAATCCTGTTATCCTTGACTAAAGAGGAAGCCTTTTCCAATTCTAATTGGGCAGAGGTATTATGCAATGAATTTTGCAGTTTGTGGGCGAGCAATGCCTTTTCTGCCAAGGTGGAGTACACCATTTCGTCAGTTTGTTTGTGTAGTTCAATCTGGTCTATTGGGTGGATGTCTTTAGAGAGAACTTCCAAATTGGTTCTAATATAATCAGTAGCTGACTGTGGTTGCTATATTTTAGGCTTGAAATGACTGAGGATCATCTTCTTTTCCTGAATATCATAAGTAGACATTAACCACTGTTGATTGGTGGGTGTTGTCCTCATCAGATGATTATAAATTTGCATCCTCACTAGATCATTCTTTGCTTTTATCTTGATGAAAGTTTTCTTAATATCTAAGCCTTGTTTGCTTTGAGGCCTCGTGGATGAAATTTCCACACTATGTTGTTTCTCTAGCTCTTGCTGGAATGAGCTAGTTGATGTGCCCACCAATGGAGAGGTTTGTTGCTCATTCATTTCCTCACTCCTCATGCTACTGGTGGTTTCTTCTAAAAATTCATCCTCATAATAGGGATTCAATCTCTGCCTCTTATCTCCTGGTTGTTCTGCTAATCCACTAGTAGGGGTACCCTCTTTTCTATCTCTATTTCTACTTTTTTCCTCATTTTGAGGAGTCTGTAGCATAGGGACTTCTGGTGCCTTGGTTTGAGCTGGGGGAACTTGCCCTTGACCCTGTTCTTTTGATGTGGCGGGCTGATCTGCCATTGTTTGTTGCTCTATATCTATCACCTCCTTGCCTTTTGTTGATCCTGTACTGGCCTTTTGTGACGGTTGCTGGGAACTCCCAACAAAAGATGTGTCACCTCCTATATGCTGAGGCAACTTGAAGGATACCTGTCCAAAAGATTCCAAGTCAAGCCCTTTTTCAAGCTCTTTCATTGCTTTTTCTAGTTTATCTTCCTCAGTTATTTCCTCCACTAATGTGCCCTCTAACCACTCTTTTCGATTAGCATATTGTTGGATTTCAGGGATTTTGCAATGAACATATGTTGGCAGCTTATTCTTCACCTTCCTATAACTTAGGAAATGATTAGGGTCATATGGTGCCCAATAAAAAATCTGTTTCAACTTTAGTTGGTGCCCTAAAATTTCGTCAGCCTCTTGCCAGGCTTCCCTTTTATTAAAGATGAAAGGGCCTAGTTGATTTCTTATTTTGAGTTGTCCCTTTTTCTTGGCCTCACAAAAATGGATTACGTCTGCTTGGATAAATTGTCTGAAATATCCTAGTGCAAACAGTCTCATTGGCACATATTTTGGAAATTTGTAGGGGCACAACTCACAGCCATATATTCGAATTACAGTGTGATTCTAGTAAAAGTACCAGTCACCTATGCTATAGCTCTTGGAGAGCTGTAGAATCTTCTGCATTTCACCAGAAAGTCTATCTAGAGGACTTGTCATTAGTAAAGAAGAGGCTGGATGTATGAACAGATCCATGAATTCATAGTAGGTGTAAGGGGACTCATACACATGGTGGAAGACTGAGGTCCAAAATATCACAGACCTTATTTCTCCTTTAGAGTCCAGTTTTCTAATGGGAATTTGAAAACTATTTGGTTGATAGTAAAGAAACAGATGATATATGTATGATGTATATTTGAAAACTCCCTCCCTGTCCATGATCATGAATTTCTCATGCATCTTATCAGCAATGAAGGTGGCATAATCATATTTGACACCAGGTGGTTGTCCTGGAGTGAATATTGATAAAAGAACCAGAGAGGTTTTATCAACATATTCACTAGTTTTGTATCCCACAATTTAGGCTATCATGTCAAGGAGGAATTTTCTTGCTTCAGTAAACCAAGAGTCTAGATAAGGAGGAGGTTGCTGAGGTTGGCAATCTCGCCTCATAAACAGATGGGCTATTCTGGTTATCTCTAAGCTTGGCAGTTTAGCCCCTTGATCAAGTAAGCATCCCATGGAAAGAGGAGTCAAAGGCCTAGTTGGCTTAAAATGCAGCATTTCATTTATAGATTCAGGGGTGGTATAAAATAAAAATATTCCAGAAGGAGACATCATTGCCCTTTGAGTGGGCTCATAATTGGCATGGCATAGGTGAATGAGGTCAGGAAAAACATTGACATAAGGGAGGTAGTACATGGCATATTGGACTCCCAAAGTCCAAAGATATCAGCTTTGTTTCTGTAGCTGTTCCTGGTCTCATAGAAGGCCTGGAGATGAGATTTATGGCCAGTTAAATCCTTGATTTGGAAATCCTTGTCAACTAGGGGTATCCATTCAAGTTCTTTATGTGGAGCGTTGAGAGGGGACACATTGAGGGCCACTAGAGCAGGGGATTCCATTTTGTAAATTCTCTTGTGATTTTTTAATTGGAATGTGGGTCTGCACAGCAACAGTCAGTAAAACAGTGGCTCTGGGGCTTTTCTCAGAGCATTTGCAGACTAGAGTGATACATTTTTTAACTTCTTGGGAAAAATTGTAGCAGAAAATGTAGCTTGGAGAGTCTTTTTCAGTAAAAAATGGACAAAAACAATTCATGGCCTTTTATTTCGGAATTGCAAACCAGGATGAGCTCTAATTTGACTCAGTGGATGAAATTTTTAGAAGAGACATAAAATGTGCAGGTTTTTGGTGAAAATAGACAACAAAGTAGTTTTGGTGCACTTATGTGGAAAGTGGAGACGAAATTTAATGAAAAATAGGGCTTTTGGGCATTATCTACATTGAAAGAGTTTCAAAATGCAGGTTCATGGGTGCAACAGGTAAATACCTGGGTTTTGGATGCAGCTACCAGTAATTTGCAAGTTGGAGTGTCGAATTTTCAAGTCGAGTGATAAAATGAGCTGGTTGGGGTGGCGGAATGGACTTTGTCGACAGACTCATCGTAAATTGCATGCACAGGCTTGGTAAAAAAAATAAACAAAAGTGGACGAAAAATGTCATTTTCGTGGGCTTTTAACAAAAATTTAGCTTTTACGAGCTTTTTGGCGGTTTTTTGCAATGATGTCACCATGACGTAATCTTTGTCGTGTAGTGGGGGTACGGAAGCTGACTTGGCGGTGACGTGGCGGACACGACAGATGATACAGTGGTGAGGTGGCAGCTGACGTGGTGATGTCCTGGGCAACGACATCAGCGGTGGCAAGCGGGGGTGGTAAATTGTATTATCGCACCACTTTTGAGAAAAGGAAGTTTTGGGTGGAGGGGTCACGATAGTGTGGACGGGCGACGCATGTCCCCTGTATAGCAGCAAAACCACCATTTTCCCGGAAGTTAACGATCGGGCACTGGAGGGGTCGCAATACAGTCGCGGACCGTCCGATCTGGGGGCGATGATCCGATGGTCAATGGGATGCAGAGTTGGTGGAGGCCTATGGTGCAGGGGACCCATATAATATTCAATGTTTTGTAATGTTCGGGCAATGTATTGAAACTTTGGTTAAATGTTCGGGTGTGGTTATTTATTCAACCAAACGTTGAATAAATCCCAATGTTATATGCACGCTCGGTGAAGGGTTGTCCACAAGGTTTCGGATAAACCTTGGACCCCCTAAAACATTAACATATGGCTTTAGTTAAGCCCAGGGTAGGATATTAAAATCTTAGGGATATATGTATATGTACGGAATAAAGGGGAGGGGTTTAGTTATATAGGGATTTAATATACTAAGGTTAGTGTATTAATATGAGAGAAATGTATTAGAACAAAAGCACTAGGTTAAGAGCTACTAACTTAGGAGAAATGAAATGGTTTTTTTAGCTTTGGGAGTTGAATAGCTTAGGCTTAAGAAAAAACAAATGTTTTACACAAGAAATGTGGCTTCTTAGCACATGGAGAAAACATCATTTTTCTCAAACTTTCAGCTGAGATGGAGTAGTTTAGAAATATTGAGCAGATCTCAATATCCTGAGGGTGGTGTTAGTAAGTAATTGTTGTGAGGGGATTGAGGGGAAGTTAGACATGCAACATCTGATTTGTCACCACACTTTTGCATGGTATTTATGATAGTCATAAGAGATGAATTACCTTTGAGCAGGAAGATCACTCATGCAACTGCTTCTGCAACATCAAAACTACTTACCCATTCTATTACTCCTAACATTTTTTCTTCATTTGCATTGGGTGCATTTGAACTAGCAAACCCTAATTCTCTTCTTTTCTTTTAGCTGACATCCTATCTAAACCTACCCTTATCTCTTCCAAGGGCCTAGATTGAACAGTTGGGCTCCTTTGCTTCTCTGCCTATCTACTCATCTACCAAGCTTGAATTGTTTGGATAGACCTTTATTCTCTATTCTAAGACAAGTAAATTGAAACATGAACCTGGCCAAGATTAAGCTATTTGGCCATTCATGAACTATGATAAGGGTCAAACAACTATACATAGTGAAATTCTTCAAAATATGTAACCATTGCAGCATGGAAAGGATGAACATATTTGGCACTTCTCCAGTCAATCATGAAAAATGAAACCTATTGGTATAGGAACCTAACAATGGCTCCAATTAGGGATGGCTTTTTCTGGTGAAAAGTCAAGAACAATAGGTTAGATAGCCTTATGTACACCTCTTGTTGCATTCTGAAATTTTCCTTTGCTGTAACCAAACTTTAGACAGTACCTTGTAGAATATGCCCATCTCCTGATGATCTTATTCAGCTCTTTGCATTTATGTTTTGGATACCTTTTGTTCTCATATTTACAGTTCCCAAGTGTCCTTTTTTCAATTCCTGATGGACTAAAATGTGTCACAAAAAGGTGGGGCAGTTCTTTGACTTTTCCTCAAAATTTGCTGCATATTCCTTTCTATCTTATTGCTGTAATAAATTGAAAAAAGTAAACACTCTTATGTACAAATTACAGTGCCGATATTTTCAACAAACTAGATCAAAATAGTGCTTCAGCATTCGGCCATTTACTGGCCCATCATCTGCCTCTGTATTATCCAAGCTTTCCAAAACGTAAGTGTTGTTTCCTTGTGCTACCTGAATAGTATAAAGTCCCTTCCACAGGAAATCAACTTTTCCATGTTTTCCCCTATCTTCTATTCTGGACTCCCACTTCAAAACTTTGTCTCGAATGTAAAAATCCTCTGTTTTGGTCCTTTTATCAAAGATCTTTTTAAGATTTTCTTGTAAAACCTGAGCTCTTTGATAGAACTCCTCTCTAGTTTGCCGTAAAAGAATTGTTTGATTAATCCTTCTCTCAATATCGTTAGGTTCTTCCTGTACTTATTGCAACAACTTTATCACTGGGATTCCCAAAGAAGAAGGGAATACTGCCTCCATACCATAAACCATCTCATAGGGACTTGTGCCAATGGATCTCTTAGTAGTCATTATATCTGCCCATAGTGCATTGACAAGCTTTTCATACCAGTTTTTCTTATTCTCCTCCAAGACTTTCTTAATGATGTTGATCAGGCTTTTGTTGGAGGATTCAGCTAGGTCGTTACCTTGAGGGTAATAGGCCGTGGAATGGCCTAAAGTAATGTGGTATTTATGGAAAAAACTGATCATTTTCTTGGATTTAAAAGCAACAGCATTGTCTGTTATAATCTTTTCAGGACAGCCAAACCTAGACAAGATGTTGGTCTCTAAAAATTTCATGATTACTAAGTCATTGGCTTGCCTACAAGGAATGGCTTCTGTCCACTTGGTAAAGTAGTTTGTAGTAGTAAGGATCCATTTGTGTTGTCCAGAGGATGAAGGGTGGATTTCTACAATGAAGTCTAAACCCCATTGTTGAAATGGTCTTTCAGTAGAAATGGGCTTGAGGGGTAGGGGTAGCAACTTCTTCTTGCCTTCAAAGATTTGGCATTTGTGGCAAGAAGTTACATATTTCTTTACATCAGTAAATAGGGTGGGCCAATAAAATCTATCCCTTAGGATTTTATTAGTAGCTGATTTCCAATATAAATGTCCACCACAATCTCCTGCATGAAACTCTTTAAGTACTTTGTCAGTTTCTTCTTTGATTAGACAATTTAATAAAACACCTTCATGATTTTTCCAAAAGAGAGCATGATCTAAAACACAGAATTTGGAAGATTGCATTTTCAAAAATCTTTTCTTAGTTCTGGATAATCCTGGAGGAGCTTGTAGATTTAATAATACAAAACATATGTCAGCATACCAGGGTGATTGTAAAAAGGCTTGATTGATCTGTGGAGTTGCTAGCTCCTGCTCATTATCCGGTTGATTTATGTCAAGGGCTTGAAAGTTGGCTTCAATCATAAGTTTGGCTAATCCTTGTCCTTTTATCAGCTTGGTTGGTTTGATTTCAATGTGATATTCTAGTATGGTAGCTATCCATTTGCCCCTTTTGCCTTCAATTCCCTCTTCGGTTAGGATGTCTTTAACAACAATATTGGGCACATAAGCAATCACATGAGAGTATAAGATGTAAACTCTAAAGTCCTTAATGGCTTCTACAAGTGCATACGCTTGTTTCTCCATGATTTGATATTTGAGTGGAGCATCTCTAAGTGCCTTGCTAAAAAAGGCTATGGGTTTTTCACATCCCTAGTCATCTTTTTGAAGCAAAACAACAACAATTGTATGTTCAGATGCAAATGAGAATATGATAAAGTCTTTATCAAAATTTAGGCTTGTAAGGGTTGGTGTTTGAGTCAAAGCTTTTTTGATTTCTTCAAAGGCCTGTTTAGCTTTTGTTGTCAACTTAACCTTGGAATCTTTTTTCAGCATATTGTTCAACAATCTTATCAGTTCGGGCATATTTGGTATGAATCTTCTTAGAAAATTGATCTTTCCCAAAAAAGCTTGTAGTCCTTTGATGTTTCTAGCGTGAGGAACTTGTAGAATAGCTTGTATTCTGTCTGGATCAATCTAATGCCTTCTTTGGAGATGATATGGCGCAATAATTTTCCTTCTTCTAGTCCAAACAATGATTTCTTTGGCTTCAGTGATATACCATATTTTCTGCAGATTAAAAATACTTGTCTGAGGTGATATAAGTGTTCTTGATATGACTTGGAGAATGCAGTAAGGTCATCTAGGTAAATGACTTAAAAATCATGGATTTCTTTAGCAAAAGCTATATCCATGGCTCTTTGAAAAGTTTCTCCTACATTCTTGAGTCCAAATGGCATTTTTACATATTTGAAGGTTCCCCAAGGGGTTGTAAAAGCAGTTTTATCTTGATCATTAGCGTGCATTAGGATGTGATTGAAGCCTGAAAATCCATCCAACAGTGGGATCCTTGAAGCACCCACTACCCTTTGTAGAATGTGATCCATTTTTGGTAAGGGGTAATTATCCTTTAAAGATACTTTATTGAAATTTCTCAAATCAACACACAACATAATCTACCCTATTTTCTTCTAGTGGGCACCAGATTCGAAACCTATTCTAAGAATTAGATGGGTGCAATAATTCCAGCCTCATACATTCTTTTGACTTCCTTCTCAATTGAAGGTTGGAGCACAGGTTTTACCCTCCTAAGCTTCTGCTTGAAACCATTTTGATTTTCTTTGAGAGGTATGGTGTGTTGAATGACAGAAGTGTCATAAGACTTTAGGTCCTCGTAGCTCCATGCAAAAACATCTTGAAATTATTTGAAAAATTCAATATACTTCAGTTTTTGGTCAGGAGGCAGAGCTTTGGACAATTTTATCATTTTGGGATTCCTTGCAGTTCCTATGTTACAGTCCTCAATTTTTGCATTTAATGGCTGAATTTTAGGTTTTCTAGAAATATCATTTGAGTCAAAAATATCGTCTAGAGGAGTCAGGCCTGTAGGTAAAAAATTATCCTTCAAATCAATCACTTCACATTCTCCTCCAATAGCTTCTTTACATTCTGGTTCTTCCAATTCCTGTAAATCTGCTTTAGAAAACTTTGTTGGATGTAGCATTTGGTTTGTTGTTTCAACGGAAATATGTGTTTCAATTGTGTCTATTTGATCATTTTCACTTATGGTACTTGTATCTATTTTTGTGCTTGAAAACTCTTCTTTGAGGGTCAGGAAATTATTGATTTGAATGTCAGTATCAAATACTTGCCAATTTTTTACATTATCAGGTACAGTTGGCCTATGTTTAATCTCAGCTAAGAATCAATGATTAGGCTTAAATGGCAGTTTACAAGTATTGGCAAAGTTGCTAGACTGTGAGCATGTAGATTTTGATTCCTTGGAATTTTGGTGAGCTGAGATTCTCGGAAAGTGTTGAGAATTTCAATTGTTGCACCTCTGTATGATCTTAATCTAATGTCATTTTTCATAAAATTTCCTTTCATTTGCTGAATTATCAAATCAGAATCTCCTAAAACTGATATCCTATTCGCCCCTAGGCTTTTGATCACTTTGAGCCCAAGTAGAAGGGCTTCATATTTGGCCATGTTGTCGGTGCACCTAAAATTTAACCTATATACATGTCCTTCCACATGATCATTTTGCATATTGTGTATCCAAATGCCTGCCCCTGCTTCTAGCTTATTGATAGATCCATGAAATTCCAAATACCATATGATTTCTTATTGAGAGCTGTTATAAGATATTTTCAAGATTTGTTTAGCAGGCATGTTTGAATTTTTAGTCTCATGGGATTCCTCTTGTGTGACTGTCAATTTATTGTTCTCTGAGACTTCTTGGATCTGAATAGTGGATTTCTCATTTAGGAGTTCATCTTCGCCTAAGACCAGAATTTTGACATCATATGGGGGGCAAATCTCAGTGTTGTATAAGATGAAAGAATCCATGTCTGAATGCATAGAATAAATGGGAAAGTTTTGGGGTTTTTCTTGTCTACTAACCACATACTTCATCAAAGTTTCCCTATATAATCTCTTTGGCTGGCCAAATACTGAGATGGTGGCATAGGACATGTTAAGCTGTAAAGAGCCCTAAAGATTGGCACCCCAAGATCTAGATATTAACATTTCATATTTGAGTGGGATATCGGCCACTACTACATCCATTAGAATAGTCTTGGTCAGGTATTGGATCAGTGATACACACAGATCTTTAATCAATCCTAGGCATTTGACTTGACTAGAATCAAATGAGAATAGGTCCTTGTATGGCCTAGTTATCTCTAGTTCTAATTTTTCCATCACTCATTTGGGCATCAAATTGTGAGAGGCCCCGGAATCAAACATTGCATTGTGAAGTACCTTATCATGAATGTTTAAATTGACATAGAAAGGAGGAACTCCTCCATCTACAAACGTTCCATTTACGTTAGGACCCAATATAAGTTCTGGCTAGTCATCAAGGACATTCACTGCAACTCTATTTTCTGGAATTTGTAGTGTCCTACTGATTTATTCTTTGTAGACTTCATGCTTAGCCAATTCAGGCAGTGGAATGGCTATTTTTAACTTGCTTATTTCAGTCTCCAAATTGAAAGGTTTTTCTGTTTGTATTTTAACATTTCGGGCAGCAAGGTTTTCCTTTTCAGCTGAGTTTTCTGTAACTAATTCTTTCATTGGAATATTATTATGAGCTGAAGTCACTTTTACACCATTCTTTAAAGGTCCCTCTATGATTTCTTCAAGAGGAAAAAGAGGTGGAGGGTGCTGGTTTGATTTTTTTTTGGCTAAAACATCTTCAACAGTTAGAGTATTTGAATTTGAAATTGGTTCAGGATTGGTTTGTATATGAGAATCCTTGAGTTTGGTTTTAGTAGGTTGTCTGATTGCTTTCTTCTTGGGATCATCAGGGATATCTACTCTCCTACTTCTCAAGTTATACTATTTGTGGACTTCATATACAGCTGTGTCATAACCTTCCTTGAAATCAAAGGATTCCCCTGATTGCATTCGAAACTGACCAAGAGTATGAGCCTCTTGATCTTCTTGAGTTAGGAAAATTTGTTGTCCACTATTAAGACCCGTCAAATTGATTTGAGTATCTTCCATTGGTTCACTAGATGTTGAAGCCTCGGCATAGTTTTCTTGGAATGGTGGTCTGATGTTTTGGTCAGGACTAGCTTTCCCAGTGTTAGAATTCTGGTTTCTCCTAAAGTTTGGATTCCTCCCAACATTACTTGGTTGACCATCCCATGATGATTTCCTCTCAATAGTTTCAACTCTATCCCCAAGTCTATCCATACCTTTAATAATCGCATATATTTTTTCTTCAAACGTAGAAGGCTCTTCCTTAAAAGTTGTTCTTCTCTCAGATCTAGCCCAATTTCATTTAGAAATCAGATTAGCCTCTACATTGACAGTTATGCTTTGCATGTCTTCTAAGATTGGAAGAGCTCTTTGCCTAAGATGGTAGGCCATGTCTGAGTCAAATCCATCACGGAATTTGATCAAGGCCAAGTCTGGTGGTGGTCTAAGACAAGGAGGAATAGCATTGTACACATTATTAAATCTGGCACAATAATCTTGAACAGTTTCTTGTGGGCCTCTTTTCAAGCTATCATATTCTGATAGGATATGTAATGGATCCCTCTTCTTTTCCCATCTGGTTAGGAAAGTTTGATAAAGGGCTTGTGGATCAACAATTGTATTTGCAGGGAGGGCCCTAAACCAAGTCCTAACATCACCAGTTAGGCTCTGGACAAAAATTTTCATTCTAACATCATCATCATCAATCTCATAATTTTCAAAATAGTTTGTCATTTTCTTTGTATGTTGTTGTGTTGTGTAGGTACCAGCACCATCCAAACAGGTGATTTTGCTTTGGTAATCCTGAGGTATACCCCATAGATTTGCAGGTAATTGTAAGGGATCATATCAGTTTGCCACATTTACAGGGATAAATGTTACAACTAGAAGAATAGGGATTACAGTTGAAATATCGGTTGTAGACAAGGGGTAGAAGTGATGGTTTGGAGGAATAATGGTGAACTAGGAGAAGCTACAACGATAGGAGAAAGGGCTTGTGACTTTCCAACAGTAAGTTGAGTTTGGATAGGTTTCTGTTGAAGTGTTTTAGGATTTGAATCAGCAGAACTCTCTTGATTTTTAGGTTTACTAAGGCTCTTAGGAATCAAATTGGGATTGTCAAAAATAAGTGGGGGATTTGGGTCTGGGTTTGACCTAGTGTAACGAGTTTTCTTCTTTGGAGCCAGCTTCTAAAAGTATATTTTTTGGTATTTTTTGGAAATATTTGATGGATACAAGTTTTGACGATGTTTTGAAGGGATCTTTTGAAATATAGAAGGCGTTGGGCCTTCCTTTAGGTATGTTTGAAACAAGGAAACTGATCAAATCTTTAAGACAACTGTTTAAAGCCAAAAGACTAGGTTGGAGATAGACTGAAATAGCTTTTGATTTACTCCTGTGATTGCATAGCAAAAGAAGTTTCAAAGGCTACCTGGCTACCTTCAGACTCCATCTGTAATTTTTAGAAACTAGACAGTAGTAACAAACGATCATTCATTCCCCAGTGGAGTCGCCAATGATTTTACCACTTAGGTTGTCCCCTAGGAAGATTCTAAGGATGGGATATGGCCAAGGTAACCACAAACCAATCTTTTGAACACAGGTTCTAGCCAATCTACATCCAGAGAAGGATCTCTCTTTATGATTTAGCTTTGTTTGAGGTATTTTAGGCTAGTTATGATGTACAGGGTTTTGTTATGAGTTTGTTTGATGGTGATCTTGAACAGAACTAGGATGCAAGTATGAACAGTTTATTCCATTAGGCTAATGGATTTTATGAGGGTGAACAACTGAATATCATTTCTTTGACTAAAGGTGATATTACAGAGCAAGGAAATCAATCTTGGAGCAATTTTATGATCTGGAAATAGATGGAATGAAAGCCATTGGGTGAAGGGCAGTTAAGAATCCTTCATCATGTTGGCAGAGGGAAAATGCATGAGTATTATCAAGGAGAAGTAAATAATTCCTTATTAATATCCAAAGTGAAAGAATTAGTTGAAACAGACCAGCTAAGAATTCCTATTTATGCTAACCCTGAAGAAAACATAAGTAATAATAGAGATTGAACAGAAAGTGTATTTAAACAAATTCTGGGCTATTCTTTTTCTCCATTACTAAGATTATGAAATACATATGAAATTTGCAAACATAGAGAATATAAAACACAGGTTAGAATAACTTATTGATCCATAGAAAGACACAAAAATTCCATGGGAGGAACTAGAACATCAAATCTACATTCAGACGGTGCAGCAACAATGAACTTCAACAACCTTTGTATTAAAATTCTTTAGGGTCAGAGCGCAGTGCAGAAGAGATATCACCAACCACAAATACATCTCACGTGGAGGTATTTATAAAAAAAGGAGTTACAAAATATTTGAAATGGGAAAAATATCCCGCAATAACTTCATCCATCTACTTTACAGGAGAAGTAAATGTTGGTGTGCTAGCTGTTCAGTTGGTCAGATATATTTGACTTTTTGAATTGAGCGAGTCAGCCGGTAGCTGTCCCTTTATTATGCGTTCTTGCGTTGCTGTCCCTACCCTTTCATCTGTCCCTGATTCCGCTTTAATGTGTTTTGGCGTGACTCCCTTCCTCTGTTGTTTTCATCTCGGTAAAACTTCTAACATGCTCTGCCACCATTGTTCTATTGGCAATTGATGTCTTTTCATTTTTATTAATGTTTCATCTGCTTCAATATACTTGTAGAAATTGGGCTGGACCTCAAAACGATTTGTTATTTCATGCTCGATATAGAACAGATTTTCCAATTTGTCATATAAGCTCTGTCCAAAGGGAGGTGCTATGTCTTTTGAAGTGCTTGATGATGCTGTGATCTAATTGGCAACATATGTATTCACCCTGTGAGCATATTGTTCATGTGTCAACAGTCTTTGATTGTTGGTTACCAAACTGGGTAAACTTTTGTTCCGCAAGACCGTAAACTTATCTGTAAAGGCATTTATTTCTATCTCCATTTCTTGGCACTTTCTCTCCAAATTTTGTATAAAATTCCTCATGGTCAGCACCTTTTTCACTGTCAAAATAGTACCTATTCTATCCCTGATATCCAGAGCTACTAGTTGTTCTCTGGTACGAGTATTCAAAAAATGAATTAGTCTATTGGTGTGTTCAAGCATGTTTCCCAATGATGCTCTGGCCTTTTGAATCTCTACTTGAGCTATTTCTGTCAACTCAATTTTCTCATAGATAGTCTATATTGATCTCCATTGTTCAGTGATGGACTGGCCAATCTTAGTCCACAAAATTGTTTTGATTTCTTATAGAGGTTTATGAAGAGAAAGATCTTTCTCCAAGGATTTTACCTTATGTTCCAAGGCCTTTACCTCTCTTGTTTTTTCTGCCACAGTTATTTTAGATTTATCATAGCTTACCTCTAACTTGGCTAGTTTTTCTTTGGCTTCTTTCAGTTCTGCCATTTGGAGTTCTAACTCCTTTATTGCCTTCATCATCTCTTCCATGCCCGTGCTGGTATCTGGGGTTGTTGTTGTTGCTGCCGCTGAAGCATTTGTGGCTGATGTACCTGCTATTGATGCTGGGACAGTGGGAGGGATTGCTGCTGTGACTGTGGGGCGAGCAGTGGTAACTGTTGGAGTTGTTTCAGGTGGCTGGGAGGTTGACTCTCCCTGCTTGGCTTGGAATGCTTTCTCCAGTTCTTGCTCTGTATCATTTAACCTTTGATTCAACCTTATTAACAAGTCCACCATGTCTTCCTATGCCTTTTACTATACCAGAGCTTTTGTTTGTGGATGCATGGTCACAGTTATCTTTAATTGTCTCCTTAGGGCAGCTATATCCTCCTATTTTTTCTTTATGAGTTCTTTGATGCCCTTTGCATCCTTGGAATCATGCCCGAGCTCAATGATAATTTATTCTAAGGACTTAATACTGTTATCATTGACTAAAGAGGAAGCCTCTTCAAATTCTAATTGGGCAAAGGTGTTGTGCAATGAATTTTGCAGTTTGTGGGTGAGAAATGCCTTGTCTGCCAAGGTGGAGTACACCATTTCCCCAGTTTGTTTGTGTAGTTCAATTTGGTCTATGGGTGGATGTCTTTAAAGAGAACTTCTAGATTGGTTCTAATATAATCAGCAGCTGACTGTGGTTGTTGTATTTTAGGCTTGAAATGACTGAGGATCATCTTATTTTCCTCAATATCATAAGCAGACATTAGCCTTTATTGATTGGTGGGTGTTCTGCTCATCAGATGATTATAAAGTTTCATCCCCACTGGATCATTCTTTCCTTTTATCTCGGTGAAGGTTTTCTTAATATCTAAGCCTTGTTTGCTTTGAGGCCTAAAATTTCATCAGCCTCTTGCCAGGCGTCCCTTTTATTAAAGATGAAAGGGCCCAGTTGATTTCTTATTTTGAGTTGTGCCTTTTTCTTGGCCTCAGAAAAATGGATTACATCTACTTGGATAAATTTTCTGAAATATTCTAGTAAACAGTCTCATTGGCACATATTTTGGCAATTTGTAGGGGCATAGCTCACAGCCATATATTCGGATTACAGTGTGATTCTGGTAAAACTACCAGTCAACTATGGTATAGCTCTTGGAGAGCTGTAGTATCTTCTGCATTTCACCAGAAAGTCTATCTAGAGGACTTGTCATTAGTAAAGAAGAGGTTGGATGTATGAACAGTTCAATGAATTCACAGTAGGTGTAAGGGGACTCATACACATGGTGGAAGACTGAGGTCTAGAATATCACAAACCTTATTTCTCCTTTAGAGTCCAGTTTTGTAATGGGAATTTGAAAACTATCTGGTTGATAGTAAAGAAACGGATGATATATGTATGATGTATATTTGAAAACTCCCTCCCTGTCCATGCTCATGAATTGCTCATGCATCTTATTAGCAATCAAGGTGGCATAATCATATTTGACACCAGGTGGATGTCCTGGAGTGAATATTGATAAAAGAACCAGAGAGTTTTCATCAACATATTCACTAGTTTTGTATCCCAAGATGTAGGCTATCATGTCACGGTGGAATTTTCCTACTTCAGTAAACCAAGAGTCTAGATAAGGAGGAGGTTACTGAGGTTGGAAATCTGGCCTCATAAATAGCTGGGCTATTCTGGTTATCTCTGAGCTTGGCAGTTTGGCCCCTTGATCAAGTAAGCATCCCATGGAAAGAGTAGTCAAAGGCCCAGTTAGCTTAAAATGCAGCATTTCATTTATAGATTCAGGGGTGATATAAAATAAAACTATTCCAGAAGGAGACATCACTGCCCTTTGAGTGGGCTCATAATTGGCACAACATAGGTGAATGAGGTCACGAAAAACATTGACACAAGGGAGGTAGTACATGGGCATATTGGACTCCCAAATTCCAAAGATATCATCTTTGTTTCTGTAGCTGTTCTTGATCTCACAGAAGGTCTGGAGATGAGATTTATGGCCAGTTAAATCCTTTATTTGGAAATCCTTGTCAGCTAGGGGTATCCATTCAAGTTCTTTATGTGGAGCGTTGAGAGGGGCCACATTGAGGGCCACAGGAGCAGGGGATTCCATTTTGTAAATTCTCTTGTGATTTTTTAATTGGAATGTGGGTCTGCACAGCAACAGTGAGTAAAACAACGGCTCTGGGGCTTTTCTCAAAGGATTTGGATATTGGAGCGATTCGTTTTTTAACTTGTTGGGCAAAAATTGTAGTAGAAAACCTAGCTTGGAGAGTCTTTTTCAGTAAAAAATGGACAAAAACAATTCAGGGCCTTTTATTCAAGAATTGCAAACCAGGATGAGCTTGAATTTGACTCAGTGGATGAAATTTTTAGAAGAGACACAAAATGTGCAGGTTTTTTGGTGAAAATAGACAACAAAGTAGTTTTGGTGCACTTCTGTGGAAAGTGGAGACAAAATTTAATGAAAAATAGGGCTTTTTGGCATTATCTACGTTGAAAGAGTTCCAAAACACAGGTTCATGGGTGCAGCGGGTAAATACCTCGGTTTTGGATGCAGCTACCAGTAATTTGCAAATTGGAGTGTCGAATTGCCAAGTTGAATTCCAGAATGAGCTGGTTGGGGTGGCGGACTGGACTTTGTCATGCAGTGGGGGTAGGGAAGCTGACTTGGTAGTGACGTGGCAGACACGGTGGATGATAAAATGGCGTGGTGGCAGGTGATGTGGGTGATGACCTGGGAAATGACGTTAGCGGTGGGAACCGGGGGCTATAAATCGTATTATCGCATCACTTTTGAGCAAAGGAAGTTTTGGGCAGAGGGGTCGCGATAGTGCCGGGCGAGCAACATGTGTCCCCTGAACGGCGAAAAAACCACCATTTTCCTAGAAGGTAATGGTCGGGCACTAGAGGGGTCGCAATACGGTCACGGACCATCCGATCTGGGGGCAGTGATCAAATGGTCAACGAGATGCAGAGTTGGTGGAGATCTATGGTGCGGGGGACCCATATAATATTCAATGCTTTGTAATGTTCGGGTAGTGTATTGAAACTTTGGTTAAATGTTTCGGCGTGGTTATTTATTCAACCAAACGTTGAATAAATCCCAATGTTATATGCGTGCGTGGGGAAGGGTTGTACACAAGGTTTCAGATAAACCTTGGACCCCCTAAGAGATTAACATATGGCTTTAGTTAAGCTCAGAGTGGGATATTAAAAGCTTGGGGATATATGTATATGTACATAGTAAAGGGGAGGGGTTTAGTTATATAGGGATTTAATATACTAAGGTTAGTGTATTAATATGAGAGAAATGTATTAGAACAAAAGCACTAGGTTAAGAACTAGTAACTTAGGGGAAATGAAATGGTTTTTTCAGCTTTGGGAGTTGAATAGCTTAGGCTTAAGAAAAAACAAATGTTTTACACAAGAAATGTGGCTTCTTAGCACATGGAGAAAACATCATTTTGCTCAAACTTTCAGCTGAGATGGAGTAGTTTAGAAATATTGAGCAAATCTCAATATCTTGAGGGGGGTGTTAGACAACAATTGTTGTGAGGGGAATGAGGGGAAGTTAGACATGCAACATCTAATTCGTCACCACACTTTGCCATGGTATTTATGATAGTCATAAGAGATGAATTACCTTTGAGAAGGAAGATCACTCATGCAACTGCTTCTGCAACATCAAAACTACTTATCCATTGTATTACTCCTAACTTTTTTTCTTCATTTGCATTAGGTGCATTTGAACTAGAAAACGCTCATTCTCTTATTTTTTTTTAGCTACCATCCTATGTAAATCTACCCTTATCTCTTCCAAGGTCCCAGATTGAACAGTTGGGCTCCTTTTCCTCTCTGCCTATCTACTCATCTGCCAAGCTTGAACTATTTGGACATACCTTTATTCTCTATTATAAGACAATTAAATTGAAACATGAACCTAGCCAAGATTAAGTTGTTTGGTCATTCATGAACTATGATAAGAGTCAAGCAACTGTACATAGTGAAATTCTTCAAAATATGGAACCTTTGCAGCATGGAAAGGATGAACATATTTGGGACTTCTCTAGTCAATCATGAAAAATGAAACCTATTGGTATAGGAACCTAACAGTGGCTCTACTTGGGGATGGATTTTCCTGGTGAAAAGTCAAGAACAACAAGTAAAATAGCCTTATGTACACCTCTTGCTGCATTCTGAAATTTTCCTTTGCTGTAACCAAATTGTACACAGTACCTTGTAGAATATGCCCATCTCCTGATGATCTTATTCAGCTCTTTGCATTTCTATTTTGGATACTTTTTGTTCTCATGTTTACTATTCCCAGGTGTCCTTTTTTCAATTCCTGATGGAATAAAAGGTGTCACAAAAAGGTGGGGCAATTATTTGACTTTTATCTCAAAATTTGCTGCATATTCCTTTCTATCTTATTGCTATAATAAACTGCAGAAAGTAAACACTCTTATGTACAAATTACAGTGCTGATATTTTCAACAAACTGGATCAAAATAGTGCTTCAGCATTCAGCCATTTACTGGCCCATAATTTGCCTCTGTATTATCCAGGCTTTTCAAAAAGTAGGTGTTGTTTCCTCGTGCTGCCTGAATAGTATAAGGTCCCTTCCATAGGAAATCAAATTTTCTATGTTTTCCCTTATCTTATCTTCTGGAATCCCACTTCAAAAATTTGTATCCAATGTAGAAATCCTCTACTTTCATCCTTTTATCAAAGATATTTTTAAGCTTTTCTTGTAAAACCTCAACTTTGTGACAAACCTCCTCTCGAGTTTGCTGTAAATAAATTGTTTGATTAATCCTTCTCTGAATATCATTAGGTTCTACTTGTACTTCTTGCAACAACTTTATCACTGGGATTCTCAAAGAAGAAGGGAATGCTTCCTCCATACCATAAACCAGCTCATAGGGACTTGTGCCAATGGATCTCTTAGTAGTCATTCTGTCTGCCCATAGTCCATTGGCAAGCTTTTTATGCCAGTTTTTCTTATTATCCTCCATGACTTTCTTGATGATGTCGATCTAGCTTTTGTTGGAGGATTCAGCTAGACCATTACCTTGAGGGTAATGGGTTGTGGAATGGCCTAAAGTAATGTGGTATTTATGGCAAAAACTGATCATTTTCTTGGATTTAAAAGCAGCAACATTGTTTGTTATAATCCTTTCAGGACAGCCGAACCTAGGCAAGATGTTGGTCTTTAAAAATTGCATGATTACTAAATCATTGGCTTGCCTACAAGGAATGGCTTCTATCCACTTGGTAAAGTAGTCTGTGGCAGTAAGGATCCATTTGTGTTGGCCAGAGGATGAAGGGTGGATTTATCCAATGAAGTCTAAACCCCCTTGTTGAAATGGTCTTTTAGTGGAAATGGGCTTGAGGGGTAGGGGCAGCAACTTCTTCTTGCCTTCAAAGATTTGGCATTTGTGGCAAGAAGTTACATCTTTCCTTACATCAGTAAATAGGGTGGGTCAATAAAATCCAACCCTTAGGATTTTATCAGTAGTTGATTTCCAATATAAATGTCCAACACAATCTCTTGCATGAAACTCTTTAAGTACTTTGTCAGTTTCTTCTTTGATTAGAAAATTTAATAAAACACCTTCATGATTTTCCAAAAGAGAGCATGATCTAAAACACAGAATTTGGAAGCTTGCATTTTCAAAAATCTTTTCTTAGTTCTGGATAATCCTGGGGGAGCTTGTAGGTTTAATAATACAAAACATATGTCAGCATACCAGGGTGATTGTAAAAAGGCTTGATTGATCTGTGGAGTCGCCATCTCCTACTCATTATCCAGTTGATTTATGCCAAGGGCTTGAAAGTTGGTTTCAGTCATAAGTTTGGCTAATCCTTGTCCTTTTATCAGCTTGGTTGGTTTAATTTCAATGTGATATTCTAGTATGGTAGCTATCCATTTGCCCCTTTTGCCTTCAATTCCCTCTTGGTTAGGATGTCTTTAACAACAGTGTTGGGCACATAAGCAATCACATGAGAGGATAAGATGTAAACTCTAAAGTCCTTAATGGCTTTTACAAGTGCATATGCTTGTTTCTCCATGATTTGATATTTGAGTGGAGCATCTCTAAGTGCCTTGCTAAAAAAAGGCTATGGGTTTTTCACATCCCTAGTCATGTTTTTGAAGAAAATCAGCAGCAATTGTATGTTTAGATACAAATGAGAATATGGTAAAGTCTTTATCAAAATTCAGGCTTGTAAGGACTGGTGTTTGAGTCAAATCTTTTTTGATTTCTTCAAAGGCTTGTTTAGCTTCCATTGTCCACTTAACCTTGGAATCTTTTTTCATCATGTTTTTCAACAATCTTATCAGTGCGTCTAGATTTGGTATGAATCTTCTTAGAAAATTGATCTTTCCCAAAAAAGCTTGTAGTTCTTTGATGTTTCTAGGGTGAGGAACTTGTAGAATATCTTGTATTTTGTCTGGATCAATTCTAATGCCTTCTTTGGACATGATATGGCCCAATAAGTTTCCTTCTTCTAGGCCAAACAATGATTTCTTGCGATCCAGTGATATACCATATTTTCTGCAGATTAAAAATACTTGTCTAAGGTGATCTAAGTGTTCTTGATCTGACTTGGAGAATGCAGTAAGGTCATCTAGGTAAATGACTAAAAAATCATGGATTTCTTTAGCAAAAGCTATATCCATGGCTCTTTGAAAATTTGCTCCTGCATTCTTGAGTCCAAATGGCATTTTTACATATTTGAAGGTTCCCCAAGCGGTTGTAAAAGTAGTTTTATCTTGATCATCAGGGTGCATTAGGATCTGACTGAAGCCTGAAAATCCATCCAACAGTGAGATCCTTCAAGTACCCACTACCCTTTGTAGAAGGTGATCCATTTTGGGTAAGGGGTAACTATCCTTTAAAGAGACTTTATTCAAATTTCTGAAATCAACACACAGCCTAATCTCCCCTATTTTCTTTCTAGTGGGCACCAGATGAGAATCTGATGGGTGCAATAATTCCAACCTCATCCATCCTTTTGACTTGTTTCTCAATTAAAGGGAGGAGCACAGGGTTTACCCTCCTAATTTTATGCTTGAAAGGTTTTTTATTTTCTTTGAGAGGTATGGTGTGTTGAATGACAAAAGTGTCATAAGACTCTAGCTCCTCGTAGCTCCATGGAAAAACATCTTGAAATTCTTTGAACAGTTCAATATACTTCAGCTTTTGGTCAGGAGGCAGAGCTTTGGACAATTTTATGATTTTGGGATTCTCTGCGGTTCCTATATTACAGTCCTGAATTTTTGTGTTTAATGGTTGCATTTTAGGTTTTCTAGAAATGTCATTTGAGTCAAAAATATCCTGTAGAGGAGTCAAGCTTGTAGGTAAAAAATTATCCTTCAAATCAATCACTTCACATTCTGCTCCAATAGCTTCATTACATTTTGTTTCTTCAAATTCTTGTAAATCTTCTTTAGCAAACTTTTTTGGATGTAGCATTTGGTTTGTTGTTTCAGCAGAAATACGTGTTTCAATTGTGTCTGTTTGATCATTTTCACTTATGGTACTTGTATCTATTTTTGTGCTGGAAAACTCTTCTTTAAGGGTCAAGAAATTATTTATTTGAATGTCACTATAAAATACTTGCCAATTTTTTACATTATCAGGTACAGTTGGCCTATGTTTAATCTCAGCTGAGAATTAGTGATTAGGCTTAAATGGTAGTTTACAAGTACTGGCAAAAGCTGCTAGACTGTGAGCATGTAGATTTTGATTCCTTGGAATTTTGGTGAGCTAAGATTCTAGGAAAGTGTTGAGAATTTCAATTGCTGCACCTCTGTATGATCTTAATCTAATGTCATTTGGGATAAAATTTCCTTTCATTTGCTGAATTATCAAATGAGAATATCCTAAAACTGATATCCTATTTTCCCCGAGGCTTTTGATCACTTTGAGCCCAAGCAAAAGGGCTTCATATTTGGCCGTGTTGTTGGTGCACCTAAAATTTAACCTATATGCATGTTCTTCCACATGATCATTTTGCATATTGTGTATCCAAATGCCTACCCCTGCTCCCAACATATTGACAGATCCATTAAATTCCAAATACCATAGGATTTCTTGTTTAGAGCTATTATCATATATTTTCAAGATTTGCTTAGCAGGCAAGTTTGAATTTTTAGTCTCATGGGACTCCTCTTGTGTGACTATCAATTTGTTGTTCTCTAAGACTTCTTGGATCTGAATAGTGGATTTCTCATTTAGGAGTTGATCTTGGCATAAGACCAGAATTTTGACATTAGATGGGGGGCAAATCTCAGTGTTGTACAAGATGAGAGAATCCATGTTTGAATGCATAGAATAAATGGGAAAGTTTTGGGGTTTTTCTTTGCTACTAACCACATACTTCATCAACGTTTCCCTATATAATCTCTTTGGCTGCCCAAAGATTGAGATGGTGGCATAGGACATGTCAAGCTGTAAAGAGCCCTAAAGCTTGGCACCCCAAGATCTAGATAATAACATTCCATACATGGGTGGGATATCAGCCACTACTACATCCATTAGAATAGTCTTGGTTGGGTATTGGACCAGTGATACACACAGATCTTTAATCAATCCTAGGCATCTGACTTGACTAGAATCAAATGAGAATAGGTCCTTGTATGGCCTAGTTATGTCTAGTTCTAATTTTTCTGTCACTGATTTGGGCATCAGATTGTGAGAGGCCCCAGAATAAAACATTTCATTGTGAAGTGTCTTATCATGAATGTTTAAACTGACATAGAAAGGAGGAACTCCTCCATCTACAGACTTTCCATTTACTTCAAGACCAAATATAAGTTCTAGCTGGTCATCAAGGACATTCACTGCATGTCTGTTTTCTAGAATTTGTAGTGTCCTACTGATTTGTTCTCTAAAGAATTCATGCTTAGCCAGTTCAGACAGTGGTATGGTTATTCTTAATTTTCTTATTTCGGTCTCCAAATTGAAAGGTTTTTCTATTTGTATTTTAACATTTCGGGCAGCAAGGTTATCTTTTTCAGCTGAGTTTTCTGTAACTGATTCTTTCATTGTAATATTATTATGAGCTGAAGTCACTTTTACACCATTTTATAAAGTTTCCTCTATGATTTCTTCAAGAGGAAAAATAGGTGGAGGGTGCTGGTCTGATTTTTGTTTGGCTGAAACATCTTCAATGATTAGAGTATTTGGATTTGAAATTGGTTCAGGAGTGGTTTGTATATGACAATCCTTGAGTTTGGTTTTAGTAGGTTGTCTGATTTCTTTCTTCTTAGGATCATCAGGGATATCTATTCTCCTACTTCTCAAGTTATAATATTTGTGGACTTCATATACAACTGTGTCATACCCTTCCTTGAAATCAAAGGATTCCCCTTATTGCATTTGAAACTGACCAAGAGTATGAGCCTCTTGATCTTCTTGAGTTAGGAAAATTTGTTGTCCACTATTGAGACCCATCAAATTGATTTGAGTATCTTCCATTGGTTCACTAGATGTTGAAGCCTCAGCATATTTTTCTTGGAATGGTGGTCTGATGTTTTGGTCAGGACCAGCTTTCCCAGTCTTAGAATTCTGGTTTTTCCTAAAGTTTGGATTCCTCCCAACATTACTTGGTTGGCCATCCCATGATGATTTCCTCTCAATAGTTTCAACTCTATCCCCAAGTCTATCCATACCTTTCATAATTGCATCTAATTTTTCTTCAAACGTAGAAGGATCTTCCTTAATAGTTGTTCTTCTCTTAGATCTGGCCCAATTTCGTTTAGAAATCAGATTAGCCTCTACACTGACAGTTATGCTTTGCATGTCTTCTAAGCTTGGAGGAGCTCTTTCCCTGAGCTGGTAGGCCATGTCCGAGTCAGATCCATTAGGGAATTTGATCAAGGCCAAGTTTGGTGGTGGTCTAAGATTAGGAGGAATATCATTGTACACATTATTAAATTTGGCACAGTAATCTTGAATAGTTTCTTGTCGGCCTCTTTTCAAGCTATTATATTCTGATAGGATATGTAATGGATCCTTCTTCTTTTCCCATATGTTTAGGAAAGTTTGATAAAGGGCTTGTGGATCAGAAATTGCATTTGCAGGGAGGGCCCTAAACCAAGTCCTAACATCACCAGTTGGGCTCTGGACAAAAATTTTCATTCTAACGTCATCATCATCAATCTCATAATTTTCAAAATATGTTTTCACTTTCATTGTATGTTGTTGTGCTATGTAGGTACCAGCACCATCAAAATAGGTGATTTTGCTTTGGTAATCCTGAGGCATAGCCCCTATATTTGCAGGCAATTGCAAGGGAGCATATCGGTTTGCCATATTTATAGGGATAAATGTTACAACTGGAAGAACAAGGTGTCACATGGAATGAGTCAAGGTTGCAGACAATATCGACCTCCCTAGTATCTAAAGATATATAGTGACAAGCAAGCTAATCAAAAACTATCTTTCTCTAAATATGCAATTAAAAATAAAGGCAAACAAGTGTTTTAGACGTACCTTGGATCCAATGCAAGTTTGTGGAAGCCTCGCTCCTTTGCTCCAAATGAGCTCCCTTGTAGCAAGTCTGCAAACACAAACAAGAAAACAAATTAAATAGCACCTGAAAAGCCAATATCATAAAGCATATCCATCATAATGATCCAGGAGATTATGAAAAAAACCACATAAGACAATTTGTTGAGAAAAATGAATCTGATTGTATTAATTCAAATCAAAGAAGAACTTTACAACCTGTGCCTTGATGTTGTACAAGCTCCTCCCAGGGTCTGACAGGAAGTCTCCTCTACTTTGACAAGTTTCACTCACTTCCCAATGAAGCCAAAAGGCATGTGATCTATCCTCTCAAGCTTAACTAGGAAGTCCCAATTCCACCAGCATTTACCCTAAAAAATGTTTAGCTTCTAACCTCCCCAAAAACTAACCCAATGTCTTAATTTATAGTGCAATGGAGGAAAGTTACTAGGTCCTCCTTCAAAGGGATAAAGCCCTCCTTCAAAGCGATAACTCCTCCTATCAAGGGATTAGCTCCTTCTCTTGTGGGATGCATGAACTACCTTGGAGTGAACAATCCATGTCAAAAATCCTTCTAGAATCATCTAGAATTAACCCAAAGTGAGTTTTTTTAGAATAAACTTGCGCCTTGTTGACTTTTACAGGGATACGCATCCACCCCTTTACAAACAGAGCATGCAGATACGCAGGTTACATGAACAAAGGGTGCGGGCCTGCAGGCAAAAGTGAGAGAAAGTGCAAACTCAGAGCTTTATTGATTTTTAAAGTCTTTCTCTCATTTTCAAAGCTTGACAAGAAGAGCTGAGGTCTGAGACTTTCTTAGGAGGACAATATAAGTGATGATAGACCCATATTGACTACAAATAGTCATGGTGACGATATTTTTGTGTAACAGATTGCCCCCTAAAGTGTGAAGTCTGTAGTAGATGAGGATTTCATTTATCATTTAGGAAGATTGAAGTACTTTATCATTTCGAGGATCATCTTATGGAGAGCCTGGTTGGAACCTGTAAAAACATTCAATGCAAAATATATATATGAGATCATATCATCGCTGAGGTAGGCATTCCCATACTCAGATCAAAACTAACTAGAAAACTAACTACTGCTCTGATATAGGAATGATCTTGTAATACCACAAGTATAGACACATGTAGACACAGTATGGACATAACCATCTCTTTATGAATAGTCCATAGTATAATGAATACAAAATTCCTCGCAGCCTGGATGGTGGAAACTAGATCCAGGGTCTTAATTTCTACTTCCCAAAATAGTACGATTCTATCCATGCAAATGAATGAGTCGAAGTCGAACATGGTAGAAACCACTTGATTACCAGTCAATGATGTAAACTATTAACAAGTGTGAGAGAAACCACCAATAATGTTAATGGATCTCAAAGTACTCAGTACAATCCATGAGATGTGATTAGATGTGTTGATGTCGAACATGTCACGGAATCCTTCGATCGAAGGTTAATGATGAAACCTATCGTCGAAGGCAAGAAACTTGCCATTGAAGCATGCAGATCCCAAGGTACTAGATAAAGAGCATAAGTCGATAGAAAGCAATCCATCGTAGGCAAGCCTACAACACGAAATCATAGATCAAGTTTGAAGAAATTTAGTTGCAAGGATTGACTCAGGGATGGTCAAGATGGATGACAGATATTTTGCAGATGAATGGCTTATTTTCACTGACCTCTTGAACACATAACGACATAACAAATGGTTTGGTGACAATTGACAGAAAGTTAATACCCAGAAACTGGCTGAAGAATTTCAATTTGGTTTGATCAACTGTTAGGCAAAATATTTCCCAACCCAGGTGAATGAAAGTGTCATGTTCAAGAGTGGTTACAAAGTATGATGAACAGGATCATTTTTCTCTCTTTTCCCCCCACCATTTCTGGCAAGTACCTCTTTATTTTTACAATCTTGAGGAGGATAACATTTGCTTGATTATAAGCTCATCCTTCGGATGAGTCCAACTTAGTTTAAATTCGGACCCTAAGAAGGAGTGGTCCGTTCCTATTTGTAATTGAATAGGTCCTTTACTGTCGAAATTTAACGAGTCCAGTATAGGAGAAACTCAGCGGTTTTCAATTTTAGAGAGTCTGAAAAAACTTAAGAACACTCCAGGGTTGACCTTTTTTGTAAATTTGTGTCTCCCAAGCCCAAAAAAGTATAAAATAATACTTGAGAGAATCGCTTGACCTTTACGACCAAGGAGTACTTTTCGTAATTAGTGCCTTTGATCCAAAAAAGTAAAAAAGTGACCAATGACACGTCCTTTTATGACCAATATCGAATTTGAAATGACAAAAAACCGGCAATCTTTTCGTGTTTTTATAGTCAGAAAAGGGCTATAAGAGGACCATCTTTTTAGTTCCGTCTTAACGAGCTTAAAAAGAAAAACTCGGCAATATTTTCATGTTTTAGGAGTCAAAAAAGACCTTAAAGGTGACTCTAATGTTTTTTCCTCGAAAATGACTGATTTCGCCTGAAAAATCCGTTATCCTGAACAAAAACTCAAACATTACTCGTACCTGTTTAAAATGGATAAATATGTTGCAAAAAATACCTTTTCAAAGTGAAACATAAACAAATTTGGAACTTATTTATTCAAAAAACGTATAAAAAGGGGCTTCGTCAATTCATTTTTACCGTTTGAGATTTGGGTGAGAAAAAAGGGCTTTTGGTCAGAAACTTCCCGTGAAGATTGTGGAAAATCCGTCCATCGGAATCGAATGCTATCTCCTCCAAGTAATCCACATCATCCTACTCTTCATTTCCATCCGTTTCAAATTGTTTTTTAGGGGTTCATTTTATTTTTTAGAAGGTTTTAGGTTTAAAAACCCCCGCACGGGGGCCCGCGGGTTTACGACAGAGGACCTGTATACCCCGACTTTTTTGCAGTGGGAAAAAAGTCGGGGGTACACACCTACCGTGAAGGCAAGGTGTGGGCCTCATGCATTGTCTCTAACTAGAGGGTGTGTACCCCGCGCAAAGGTTTTTTAAAACCTAATGAACTCAAAAATTATCCAAAAAATTCAATTTTGTATATTCTAATTTGCCTTTTTACTGGATGTAGGATAAACATCATGCTTGATTGGCAAGAATGGGAGAATGAGGACGTAGATCTTGCCACGATGAATCATCAACCTTTGATTGATGCATTGAAGGCATGTGGCTTGTACAAATTCAGGGCCATACCTGACATGAGGGCCCAGGTGGACATTCTGCAGTGGCTGGTGGATAGATGGAGCATACACGACCAGTGCTTCTTCATTGGTGGTCACCAGCTCGAAATAGATCCGACAGACATATACTTTTTGACCGGTTTTCCTAAGAGAGGTGAAAATTTGACTGTATTCGAGGTTAGGGCAAGTGGCCAATCTGTCGATAGCCTCCGGCTAGAGTACTGCAATGTTCAGAAAAGAGATAAAGTGATAGATATCAAGACCATATCCCATCTTGTACTCATGTTGATTGCGTTTACAGTTACCAGAATCTACGGGAGTGCAGCACTACATATAGCCACTGGATGCCAGATGGGGATGGCAATTGATTGCTTTCGAGGCACCATTTTCAACTGGTGTGATGCTTTGTTGGCTAATGTAAAAGGCCAACTGACCAGGGCCAAGAACAGACAACTGAAGACCTTCGGATATGGTGATATAGTTGTGAGCCTTGGTCTAGAGAGGGTTCTGATGTTGATCCCGCAGCACCTCACTGTTGGAGCTCGCCTTCCTCGAGAGCCCAAGCTGATGCGATGGGTTGCAATTAGGCCCGTCATCCTGATGAGGGGACAGAAGTTGTTTGATTCAAACCTGAGTATTTCCAATGGTTGGAGAACCAGGTTTTTTCTATTCAGGACTTTCCTTATGCTGGGGTAGATTTTCGTGGTGACACAGACATGGCTCTTCCACCAGGAGAGCAATGGGATGACTTAGGTAAAATCATTTTCAAAATTTTTCCTAATTTAATTTTTTTTGTTTTTATCTCGTCCAAAAATTGATAGTAAAAGTTTCAAATGCAGATGCAGGCCCACGGTGACCAGCCGCTCTCCGGCCTTACAAGAGGAAACAACTAGCTCCAACGGTACCAACCCCACAAGACGAATCAACAGAGACTTTGGCCGAGTTGGAGAGCCATCTAGAGTGCTTGATAGGGGACATTCTGGAGACCAGCATAGATGACATTCCTCGTCGACTTCAGTGCTATGTGATTGGGGTCCCAAGACCTTTTAGGAGGTTCCTTTGTAAGGTGGCCCGTGCAGTGGTTTCGTATTGCGATCATCACCAGTGATGGGATGATCGCCTATTGTAAACACATATGACATTTTTCCTTTTTGTACTTATCATTTTTGTCGATCATAAGGTGTTTTTCAACCTATGATCGAGGACGATGTATATTTTGACACACTCCTATATTATATTATATCACTATTACCGACTTATCTTGTTAAACATGTTATGGAATGTTTTTAAATTTACTTATATGATTATTGCAAATGTCTACTTAACATTTGAGAAGAAATTGCATCTGCTAATGTATTTAAAGATCTTGGAATATGCTGATATTCAATATAGTCAAATTCACCTTCCAAGAGACACACTCTCAAAAATAATCTCAATAACACTAGATTTCTAATGGCATATACTCTATTAAGCTATAATACAACGAGTTCATAATCTAACCTCACTATCAAACTCCGAATCCCAAATGAAATAGATTCAAATAATAACTCAATCACTGCACTATACTCTGCAATGTTGTTCGTTGTTTTGATCGAGCTTACCCCATCATAGATACCAACTCATCAGAGGGTTGAATAAATAACCCAAGCTGCGGAAGAAATATTCCGTGTACTACGACAAGCACCATCAGCGAAACCAATGTATGTTTGGAGAGGCGTCGACATCTGCAATATCAAGAGTAATACCAAGATAAGCAGGAATAACGACGAAAAACACTCTCTAAGATAAACAAACTTTTAATCTAAAACACACCATCTAGAAAGAAAACTTACCTAACTAAAAATCTCCACACCCATTTTTAAGCATAATACCTCTTCAGGTAAAGACCATTTCTAGGTTTACCTAAAGAGACCCCGTCAAAGTCTACCAATTCATAGGCCCCTTTTGCTAGCTTTCACTTAACAACATAGGGACCATGCCACATAGGCACGAATTTTCTAGCGCCTAATTTATCATTTGCCTGATCGTACAATAAGACTAGATCTCCTTCTGAAAAATCTCAAGGGGTCACATTTCGATCATACTAAGCTTCTAATACATTTTGCATGAGATTCGATCGCTAATGCAGCATCACGTCGATTCTCATCTAGCTGAGCCAAGTATAACAAACGTATTTCCTCTTCGGAAGTGGCTGGAAGTAATTCGATGGCCATTCACAATGACGAGATTTCACACTCAATGGGTAACACAGCTTCTAGACCATAAACTAGTTGGAAAGGAGTGAACCCCGTTGACGTTTTTACTAAGGTTTGATACACCCAAAGCGCTGAAAATAGCATGTTATGCCAATTCGACCGGTGAATCCCAATGATTCGTCGGATCATGATGACTAGAACTCTGTTGATGGCTTCAACCAGACCATTAGCTTGTGGATAATAAGGAGTTGAACTATCATGACACAAGCCAAGTTGGCCTGTAAGTTCAATCATCATAATGTTTCGAAAATGATGCCCATGATCAGTGATAATCGCTTGTGGAACACAAAACCTAGCAATTATATGATTGAACATGAAAATCATTTCTATTTTGCCGTCTGCCTCAAAAGTAGGCATCGCCTCGGCCCACTTGGTAAAATAATCTACCGCAAGGATAATATACGCATGCCCCCGGCCGAGTGAGGGTTACATAAACGACAATGATAGGGTGGAGAGGAGCAGGTGGAGCGCACATCTTTTGATAAAAAATTTGGCAGTTGTGGCATTTTCGGACCGCGTTAATACAATCTTTAAACATAGATGGCCAGAAGTAGCCAGCGCACAATATCTTTTGGGTTGTCGCATACCCAGACATATGACCACCACAGGTTTTAGAGTGACAGTCATTTAATACCCTTTCAGCTTCCTCATGAGTTAAACAACGTCAAAAAACAGAGTCCGCCCCATGACGATAAAGAGTATCTCCAATAATTTTGAATTGTTGGGACTGGAATCATATTTTTCGACGTTCTGACCATGAAATTTCTGGCCGAAAGGATTGGGTTTTGAGATAGACGATGATATCCCGATACCACGGATCTAAAGTGCTTATTAGAAACAGGGATTCGTCCGCAATGGGCTCCTCCGCCATAGCTTCTGTGTCAGCACGCGGGAAGTCACACAACTCCGCAAAAGCTAAAGATTTCTTTGACTTAGACTTTTCAAATTCCAAGTCGAACTCCTGCAGGATCACAATCCATTTGGAGTACTTTCCCCCCAACAATTTCCTGGTCAAAAAATAGATCATAGGGTTGCAATAAAAAATTACTGTAGTTTTACGTAGTAAAATGTAATGACGAAAACGTTGGACAACTTGAACGGCTGCCAATGCCAATTTCTCCACATGTGACTATTTTAGCTCAGTTCGACTAAGGTAATATATCACATGTTTAGTACCAAATTCATATTCCTGAACTAACACCATTCCGATGGTGGAATGGGAGGCAACGAGATACAAGAAGTAGTCCTAGTTGTAGTTGGGAGGATGCAACAATGGTGCATGGGTCAACGTGTGTTTTAGTGCATCAAAAGATTTCTCAGCTATCTTATACCAAAATAATGGAGTATTCTGTTTCAACAACTGGGTAAAAACCTTGGTGATCTCGGCGTAGTTAGGAATGAATCGACGTAACAAGTTTGCTTTCCCTTGCAAACTTTGGAGTTGGCGAAGACTCGAAGGAGGAGGCAATTTGATAATGGCTTCAACCTTTGAGGGATCGACGCAAATGCCGGCTTTCGAAACAACAAACCCCAGTAACCGACCCATTTCAATATAGAAAACACACTTGTGGGGATTCAACCTAATCCGATAATTCCTACACCTCATAAAGATTGCTCGTAAATGAATGAGATGATCAGCTCGATGTAATGAATGAGCAGGCAAGTCATCGAGATAGGGTTGCACGTTGTGCTTGATATCATGAAAAGCATAAGACATGGCCCTTTGAAAAGTTGCTCCAGTGTTCTTGAGCCTAAAAGGTAATTTTCAATAAGAAAATGTCCCCCATGGACAAATGAAAGCCGTTTTTGGTTGATCAGTAGGTAGAATATTGATTTGATTTTATCCGGAAAAACCATCCATGAAAGAGAAAACTTCACTGCCGGCACAATCATCAATGATTTGATTGATATAGGGAGTTGGGTAATTGTCCTTTGGACAGGCTCAATTAATGTCCCTATAATCGATACATATTCTTATTTTCCCTTGCTTTTTGTTAAGAGGAACAATATTTGATACTCAATCCGTTAATAGGATCAGATAAATGAAACCTGCTTTGAGTAATTTTTCAACTTCTGCTTTAATTGCAGCAGCTTTTCTTGTGTGGATCTGACGCAAACGTTGCCGGACGGGTTTAGCATCCGGGTAAGTTTTGATTTCATGAATAACAATTGCGGGGTCAATTCCTAACATTTCCTCATATGACCAGGCAAACACGTCGCGGAATTCTTGAAATAGGGCCTTATATGTTTGAATTTCATCTTTCGTACAAGAGGCACCTATATGAGCATTTTCAACAATTCCAGGCATAACCGAAATGTCAAGGGGAATAGTTTGAGAAATATTTTCCAAGTTTAACTCTGAATTAGGATGTTTCACTGGATTCTGAGCTTCCTTGACATATTTAGCAGGAAAAATTGATGAAAAATCATTTTCAAAACAGTCACCCTCGGGTAAAAACGAAGATCTGTGATGAAGATTTTCCCATGGTAACTCATCGACACATAGGATTTCACGAATTTGCTCATCAGTTTGAACAAGTTCAGAAAATGTTATTGGATCCGAGTTTGATGTTGAAAGTGATTCCTCATGGACCACATTCATTAAGTCAATTTTGGTTGAAGATGTGTCGGAGAATGACTGCACAGCCTGATACACAATTTCATACGAACTCAAAGGCATAAGATCACCAAATGAGTCTATCTCAGATTCAGAAGGTATGAACCAAGGATCATCATAAGAAATGGTGTCTGATGAAATCATATGAATGGTTCCAGTAGAAGACAATGCGTTGATAGGAGGAAAAGGAAAAGTTCCCAGTAAACCGACATCTTTAACTAGTCCTACTCCAACATCCTTATACAGGATAGTCGTTTTACCAACATGTTGAATGTTTTCAGCAGAGGTTGGGTCAGATGAAAAGTAAGATAGCTGGTCTAAGGTTATTATCTTTCCATTATGAGGGAACGTTATAAGCCGAAAGACCGATGAAACGACAACTGTCATAGCGTAAGACCAACTACGACCCAAGAGAAGGTTGTAATCTAGAGGGGCATCAACCACCTCCACATCTAGATTAATGGTTTTACCTTCAACCCCTATAGGTAAATCCTATAGAGTGCCAAAAGGATGAAACCCACAGCCATCAAAGGCCTTTAGAATCGTCGGGGATTGATTTAGTGAAGGATAACCAAGCGATCACCAACATTGTATCGACATAATACACGTTGAGGCTCCCTCATCAATCACAGTCCTATGAACAGGTCTGTTTTTGACTATCACTGGGATCTGGACAGCCATTTGATGAGGTAAGCGTGGTGCACTATTTTCTAGATCGAAAATTATAAGGTTCGAGTCCTGAACATCAACAGCTCGTATAGCCGACAGAAGTAATTTACGTTGTGCTGGACATGATTGCAGCACTTCCAAAGCTGACATTGCTGAAGGTGAAACAGCTAAATCTTCAACAAGGTTATAGTTCTGAGTCGCTCTCGCATGAGGATTGAAAGACGACTTTCGAAGTATATCCTTGGTGGGTGATTTGATTATTAAGTCTGGATTAGGTTTCTCGATCTGTAGTGGATCAGAACCGGGAGCTGAGGTTGATGGGTTAGAATGAGAATATTCTACTTCTTTACCATCAACAGGACTTTTACTTCCATAATCTTACGATCGAGTCGCAATCCTAACACGAGACATCATCAGTATGGGTTCTTCGTTGGCATTTGAGGAAGAACCTATCATCTTACTGTATTGACTTGGAAAAGGATCCTTTAAAATAGCAGGAGTTTGGGAACCTTTGACAATTTTCACAACCTCTGCACGATGAGGGCAGCCTCTCATCTAATTATCTTTGTCACAAATGAGACAAGGATAACAAGGTTTGCGTTTCTCATCAGTTGATTCTGCTTTTTCTGGTTTCTCTTTCGAATTTTTATCTGTTTTAATTTTCTTCTTCCCTTTCTTCTTACCACTGGATCTTGATTTGGCTGTAGATGACTCTACAACATGAATATTGGCGGAAAGCTCCACGGAAGAATCTCTTGTCGGGGAATCTGGTAAGGTTATGATAGGAGAAGAATTCTTGGAAGAATTCTTCTTACTTTTGGTATTAACTGTACCAATCATACCATCAGCGGCATGAGACCCTGAAGGAGCTACAATGATTTGATTTTGCTTGGGAAGATCAGGGATTTTCTCGTGTAACGTACTTGACTGAGTATAAACTAAGTCAAGGTACTGTGCTTGAGCAATTACTTGCTCCTCAGTAATGACTCCAGCCTTAGCTACATCCTCAGTGATCTTGGGCAGTAAAGATTTTACAAACCATTCAACTAAGATCTGATCCGGGATAAAAACTTTCTCTAAACGCCGTCGACGTCTCCATTCATGAATGTGATCTGAAATGTAAGTGGATGTTGACTGCTTTAACGAAGTTAATAATTCCGTGCCATTGTCATATCTGATTGGCAACTGAAAATGAGTCAAAAACGAAGTAGCTAACTGACTAAAATTATAAAAAGTGGCTCGCGGTAACTCAATGTACCACTTGGCCGCAAGACCAATTAGAGTGCACTGGAAAAGTCTTAAATGGATTGAATCATCTGTAATGGAATTAGATGCACACCAGAGGTGATAAGTCATCACATGGTTCGATGGGTCCTCTCCTGGCTTACCTTCAAACTTAGGAATATCAATAGGCAACTTATTCAGCATTGGCGGCCAAAATGAAAGATAGCTAATTGGATCATTCGTAAGGCGCGACAAGTCAGGCAAGTCCAAAGTTGCGGTAAATGGTAACTAACGATTAGGGTCCCTAAAACTCTGGGTCATCAGACCAGCCCCAAGAGGAGGATATCCAGGATAACTAGGAATTGGAATTGCATTTGGGATATTATATCCTCCTAGAAAACCAGGATTAACCGGACCATACTGGGGTTGTTGAGGTTGTTGATATGTATACCCAGGTTACGGTTGATATTGATAGACTGGCTACTGTATAGCAGGACCGAACTGGTACTTTCCTTGGTACTGTTGTTGAATAAATTTAGGTTGACTTGTGACAACCGTACTTAAACCTAGTTGTCCTGCAGGCATCTGAACCAAAGTGTGGACCGTGGGTCCAGACTGAGGTAAAGATGTCTGAGGAGTAGATACAGGAACAGTAGAAACTGGAGCTGTCGATACTCTAGAAGTAGGTGGGGTAGATGAAACAAATGTTGCAGTAGTTGCAGCAGTCGTTTGAGGCGGAGTACGAGGCATACTAGGCCCAGACTGAGAAACTACAGAAGGTGCAGAAGTTTGAATAGTAGACTGGACAGGTTGCTAGGGTGAACCAAAAACCAAGGGTTGTCCAGTTTGAGATGACAACTATACATTTGGTTGCAAGACCTGTTGGGATTGAGATGGATCCCACACTAAGTTCATTCCGTGGTACGGACCCATAATAGGTTGAGAATATTGAAAACCATAATTGGGTTGAGGGTGGGGTTGATAACTCAATGGTACATTTCCAGATCCTTGAACATATGATTTTCTAGAAGGTGGTTGGTAGCCTTGGGTGGGGTACTGACCTTGGGGTTGATAACCCTGAGGCACGTACTGATACTGGGGTTGACCTTGAGGTACATATTGATACTGGGGTTGACCTTGGGGTACATACTAAGTCTGTGGTTGACCTTCAGGTACATATTGAGTCTGGGGTTGACCTTGAGGAACGTACTGTCCCGTAGGTATGTACTGTCCTTGAGGTTTCCCCCCAGGTGTAAACTGGGTACCTTGAGGTTGCCCCCCAGGTGATACTTGAGGATTTTGAGGCTGCCCCCCAGGCTGTGACTGGCCACCTTGAGGTTGAGGATTGGGAATAATACCCGACATCATGAGAATATCTTCTACACTCAATGGCTTAGTACCATTATTTCCAGTTAATAACCCTTGTTCAATAGGTTGAGGAGATGCTCCCAAAAAAATACTAGAAAGTGACTGATACCGAGTGGGAATAGAAGGATTGTCGTACAAAAAGGCTTCCAGATATTGAGAAAACATGGACGATTGCCTTCACAATTTAACGGAGGACAGTAAACCCTAGCAGTTGGGTGATAAGAAATACAAGGTGGTGAAAAACTTAGTCTCGGGTTTTCCAAAAAATTAGTCAATGAAAGATACCAAGCATTGCTCCTAGGTGGACTATAAAAGATTGATTCATGCTCCCCAAGTTCTATAATAGGTTGATTTTCAGCGATAGGGATGCCTTCTTCTTTTCCCGGAATAGCAAGTTCTTCAATAGCTATTCGTCTAGAAGGAAGATTTTGGGTAATTATTCTTTCTACCCTAGGTGAACTAGGACCACTAGAAGCTGGAGAGGCAAACCTTGATGTTGGAGTAGCAACAATTTCAGATTCAGATTCAGATATTTCAGGTTCTTCACCTATATCACTAGTAGATGAAACACTACCAATAACTCCGGAAACAGACACAGACTGTACTATAATCTGCTACGAAAGCTTGAAAATCAGGATGTACTACCAAAGAAGACTCTCCTTCTTCAGATGACCCAACTCTACTGTCTCTAGGAGTTACCAGGGCCCGTAGCCCTTCAGGCTGGCTCGGTGAAAACTGAGGAGGTTGGCCCAGAAGTCTACAGGACTTCCTCAGTAATTCAGCCATGGTTAAAATTTTTTAACTACTTCACACAAAAACAAAGTAAAATCTCAATGAAAACCACCTAAAGCCTCTAAAGAACCAAACAAATGGAATCACACGCCTAAAGAATCTAGGAGCTCAAACCACACACAAACAGTAACATTCCGTACTGAAAACACTAGTTGGTGATGAAATCCAACATCGCAGAATTCAATACAGAAATAGCGGTTGGAACAGTTACCCCGGCAACCTGCTTAATGAATAGACTGGCACAAGTTTCTCCACTAAACCGTCTCGAGTGAAGAGAACCCCCCAAAAAAGCCAAGTGATTCTAGCCGACGTCTACTCCAGGTACAGTGGGATCTTCCCACCACCGTCATCTTAGGAAACAAATATACCTGGGGGAACAGTCTACAATCCGATACACACGCAAGGGCAAAGTAGCAAGCTCAATTTGCTTGAAGGCTCCTTGACATAATCCAAGGTTTACCAACAAGTGACCCCAGGCTCCTCGACAATGGTTAATCTGAGGTTTACCGTTTTTAATACGTGAATATCTGGCGTCATTCCCAATGAGGAAGGGTTGATTCCTACACTGGTTCGGACACAATCTCATGCTTCTCCTTTAAGAGGAGCTTTCCCAAAGCATAGATGCAACAATTGGATTTATCTCCTACCGCAAGATACAGCTACTTGTTTGTTTTACTGTCTTGGAGAGTTAATTACTCCCTACTCCAAGACACTAGCCTAAGCTAGGTTGGTGTAATAGAGCCCTAGAAATAAAAAGATTACTAGATTGATTTTACTTTAAGCGTTATTTTTATTGGTTTTTGATTAAGTCAAGAGGTGTGGAGATGAAACTCGTGGTGTGAAGACTCGACTTGAAATCACTAAAAAATGCACTTAAGATGATTAAACAATATTTTCGATTCAATGAACCTCTAGCTAGGAAAGAGTTTGAGAATGCAAATGCTTGTAAACACAAATCTTTCTTAACAAATAAATTAAAATAAGAGTTTTTGTCTATTCCAATGCACTCAAAACTAGACAACTAGTTATATTCACAAGAATTTCCCTTTTCTTTCAAACGTTCAAATACTACAAAAACAAACTTTTTCCAAAAGAGATTTTTGTATTTTTATAAAACACTCAAAACTATGAATAAAGCAAATCTTGAGATCTACAAACTATAAAAAACTATTTGAAGTAAAAGCTTACAAGATGTCTTTTTCAAGGATGTTTTACTTGGCGATAAGGAAACCAAGGACTAACTTTTCCAGAATCACAAATCAATCAAAAAACAAGCAATTTTTGTTTTCTTTTGTAAAAATGAAATCCAAACTTTTAACACAAGCTTTTTCCAAGTTTTACAAAGAGAAAACACAAGATGGATTCCTCAACAAAGGTAGATTTTGCAAATGGTCAGACTCATAAGAAGGTTAGTAAAAGCCAAGGTGATCTGAGGCTTCTACAGCTTCTAAGCTCTGAGCTACTACACAACCAAAATGAAAATCAAGACCGGCAACCAAAACTTCTAGGAATTTCACCTAAAACCCTAACACCAATGGAATTAAACCAAGGAAAATTCTTAACAAATCACACACGGATCTGGGCAGGGGATAACAACATCTAAACAAATACTAAACTGACTGAAAGAGCAAATCTTAAGTTTTTCAAAATTTTAGCAGGGTCCGCGGGCTCACAGTTCACACAGGTGCATGCACGCTCTGTGTGAAAAGCAAACATGCGTATAAGTATGCACTGTGTTGCAAGCAGAGGGTGCGGGCTTCTCCTAAAGTTAAGAAAACCAAAAATAATCCTAAATCTACTAAATCCACCCAATTCTACACACAACAAGCCAAAAACAGAAACAAAAACACAAGTTTCTCAGGTCAAAGTAAAAAAAAGGAAAACGATCAAGTCCCCAGTGAAGTCACCATTTTGTTACACGGAATGAGTCGAGGTTGCGGACAAGATCGACCTCCCTAGTATGTAAAGATATCTAGTCACAAGCAAGCTAATCAAAAACTATCTTTCTCTAAATATGCAATTAAAAACAAAGGCAAACAAGTGTTTTAGACCTACCTTGGATCCAATGCAAGTTTGTGGAAGCCTCGCTCCTTTGCTCCAAATGAGCTCCCTTGTAGCAAGTCTGCAAACACAAACAAGCAAACAAATTAAATAGCACCTGAAAAGCCAATATCATAAAGCATATCCATCATAATGATCAAGGAGATTATGAAACAAACAACATAAGACAATTTGTTGAGAAAAATGAATCTGATTGTATTAATTCAAATCAAAGAAGAACTTTACAACCTGTGCCTTGATGCTGTACAAGCTCTTCCCAGGGTCCGACAAGAAGTCTCCTCTACTTTGACAAGTTTTACTCACTTCCCAATGAAACCAAAAGTATGTGATCTCTCCTCTCAAGCTTAACTAGGAAGTCCCAATTCCACCAGCATTTACCCTAAAAAATGTTCAGCTTCTAACCTCCCCAACAACTAACCCAATGCCTTAATTTATAGTGCGATGGAGGGAAGTTACTAGGTCCTCCTTCAAAGGGATAAAGCCCTCCTTCAAATGGATAGCTCCTCCTATCAAGGGATTAGCTCCTTCTCTTTTGGGATGCATGAACTACCTTGGAGCGAACAATCCACGTCAAAATTCCTTCTAGAATCATCTAGAATTAACCCAAAGTGAGTTTTTTAGAATAACATTGTGCCTTTTTTACTTTTACAGGGGTACACACCCACCCCTTTACAGATAGAGCATGCAGATACGCAGGTAACATGAACAAAGGGTGCAGGCCCACAGGCAAAAGTGAGAGATGGTGCAGAACCAGAGCTTTATTGATTTTTAATGTCTTTCTCTCATTTTCAATGCTTGACAAGAAGAGCTGAGGTCTAAGACTTGCTTAGGAGGACAGTATAAGTGATGATAGACCCATACTGACTGTAAATAGTCATGGTGATGATATTTTTGTGTAACAGAGGGATTACAGTTGAAATATGGATTGTAGATGGGGGGGGTATAAGTGATGGTTTGAAGGAATAATGGTGAACTAGGAGAAGCTACAGTGATAGGAGAAAGGGCTTGTGACTTTCCAACAATAAGTTGAGTTTGGATAGGTTTTTTCTGAAGTGTTTCAGGATTTGAATTAGCAGAATTCTCTTGATTTTCAGGTTTTCTAAGGCTCTTAGGAATCAAATTGGGATTGTCAAAAATAAGTGGGGGATTTAGGTCTGGGTTTGACCTAGTGTAACGAGTTTTCTTCTTTGGAGCAAGCTTCTAAAAGTATATTTTTTGGTATTTTCTGGAAATATTTGAAGGATACAAGTTTTGAGAATATTTTGAAGGAGATTTTGAAATATAGAAGGCATTGGGCCTTCCTGTAGGTATGTTTGAAACAAGGAAACTGATAAAATCTTTGAGACAACTGTTTAAAGCCTAAAAACTAGGCTGGAGATAGACCTAAATAGCTTTTATTTACTCTTGTGATTGCATAGCAAAAATAATTTCAAAGGCTACCTGGCTACCTACAGACTCCATCTGTAATTTTTAGAAACTAGGCAACAGTAAAAAATGATCATTCATTCCCCAGCGGAGTCACCAATGATGTTATCACTTAGGTTGTCCACTAGGAAGATTCTAAGGAGGGGATACGACCGAGGTAACCGCAGACCAATATTTTGAACATAGGTTCTAGCCAATCTGCATCCAGAGAGGGCTCTCTCTTTATCATTTAGCTTTGTTTGAGGTATTTTAGGTTAGTTATGATGCATAGGGTTTTGTTCTGAGTTTGTTGGATGGTGATCTTGAACAAAACTAGGATGCAAGTATGAACAATTTATTCCATTGGGCTAATGGAGTTTATGAGGGTGAACAACTGAATATGATTTCTTTGACTAAAGGTGGTACTACAAAGCAAGGAAATCAATCTTGGAGCAATTTTATGGTCTAGAAATAGATGGAATGAAAGCCAGTGGGTGAAGGACAATTAAGAATCCTTCATCATGTTGGCAGAGGGAAAATGCATGAGTATTATCAAGGAGTAGTAAAGAATTCGTTATTAATATCCAAAGTGGAAGAATTAGTGGAAAGATGAGCAGCTAAGAATTCATGTTTATGCTAACTCTGAAGAAAACATAAGTAATAATAGAGATTGAACATAGAGTGTATTTAAACAAATTCTGGGCTATTCGTTTTCTCCATTACTAAGATTATGAAATACACATGAAATTTACAAACACAGAGAATATAAAACATGGGTTAGAATAACTTATTGATCCATAGAAAGACACAAGAATTCTGTGGCAGGACCCAGAACATCAAATCTACATTTAGACGGTGCAGCAACAGTGAACTTCAACAGCCTTTGTATTAAAATTCTTCAGGGTTACAACGCAGCCCAGAAGAGATATCACCAACCCCGAATACATCTCACGGGGAGGTATTTATACAAAAAAGAGTTACAAAATATCTGAAATGGGAAAAATATCCTGCAATAACTTCATCCATCTACTTTACAGGAGAAGTAAATGGGAGAAATGAATGCAGAAGTAAATGTTGGTGTGATGGCTGTTCAGTTGGTCAGATATATTTGACTTTATGAACTGAGCGAGTTAGCCGGTAGCTGTCCCTTTATTCTGCGTTCCTGCATTGTCATCGTTGCCCTTTCATCTGTGGCTGATTCTGCTTTAATTTGTTTTGGTGTGACTCCCTTCCTCTGTTGTTTTGATCTTGGTAAATCTTCTAACATGCTCTGCCACCATTGATCTATTGGCAATTGATGTCTTTGCATTTTTATTAATGTTTCATCCGCTTCAGTATACCTGTAGAAATTGGGCTGGACCTCAAAAATATGTGTTATTTCATGCTCGATATAGAACAAATCTTCCAATATGTCATATAAGCTTTGTCCAGATGGAGGTGCTATGTCTTTTGAAGTGCTTGATGATGCTGTGATCTAATTGGCAACATATGTATTCACCCTGTGAGCATATTGTTCATGTGTCAACAGTCTCTGATTGCTGGTTACCAAACTGGGTAAACCTTTGTTCTGCAAGACTGTAAACTTCTCTGTAAAGGAATTTATTTCTATCTGCATTTCTTGACACTTTCTCTCCAGATTCTATATAAAATTGCTCATGGTCAGCACCTTTTTCACTGTCAAAATAGTACTTGTTCTGTCCCTGATATCTAGAGCTGCTAGTTGTTCTCTAGTGTGAGTATTCAAAAAACGAATTATTTTATTGGCCTGTCCGGAAATGTTTCCCAACGATGCTCTGGCCTTTTGAATCTCTACCTGAGCTATTTCTATCAATTCAATTTGTTCATAGATAGTTTGTATTGATCTCCATTGTTCAGTGATGGATTGGCCAATCTTAGTCGAAAAAATTGTTTTGATTTCTGATAGAGGTTTATGAAGAGCAAGATCTTTCTCCAAGGATTTTACCTTATGTTCCAAGGCCTTTACCTCTCTTGTTTTTTGTACCACAGTTATTTTAGATTTATCATAGCTTATGTCTAACTTGGCCAGTTTTTCTTTGGCTTCTTTTAGTTCTGCCATTTGGAGTTCTAACTCCTTTATTGCCTTCATCATCTCTTCCATGCCCATGCTAGTATCTGGAGCTATTGTTGTTGTTGCTGCTGAAGCATTTGTGGCTAATGTACCTATTGTTGATGCTGGGATAGTGGGAGGGATTGCTGCTGTGACTGTGGGGGGAGAAGTGGTAACTGTTGGAGCTGTTTCAGGTGTTTGGGAGGTCGACTCTCCCTACTTGGCCTGCAATGCTTTCTCAAATTCTTTCTCTGTATCATTTAACCTTTGATTCATGCTTATTAACAAGTCCACCATGTCTTCCTCTGCCTTTTTATGTACCAGCTCTGTTGTTTGTGGATGCATGGTAACAGTTATCTTTAATTTTCTCCTTAGTGTAGTTATATCCTCCTCTTTTTTCCTTATGAGTGCTTTGATGTCCTTTGCATCCTTGGGATCATGCCCGAGCTCAATGATAATTTCTTCTAAGGACTTAGTCCTATTATCCTTGACTAAGGAGGAAGCCTTTTACAATTCTAATTGGGTAGAGGTATTGTGCAACGAATTTTGTAGTTTGTGGGTGAGAAATGCCTTGTTTGCCAAGGTGGAGTACACCATTTCCCCAGTTTGTTTGTGTAGTTCAATATAGTCTATTGGGTGGATGTATTTAGAGAAAACTTCCAG